>CM031588.1:361256-562808 GCA_018467065.1 Ephestia elutella | reverse complement strand
AAGAAAACACTGTTCTAAAGGAATAGATAGGTAAAACTCAATTTTCTCTTAATTGTCCTATTATGTACACAATCTTCACAATACTTTTTGTTGAATTTTGTTGAAAATAATTCAAATATTAGTTCAAACCTAGACATTCTAAAGTAAAACATTTATTAAACACGAAAGTAATTTCCTAAAAAGTCTATTTGAAATTTATATTGTTGTAAAATCATAAAAAGACATGGTAAGACTGTTTACATACTTACTTACTTACTTACTACTGCGGCGCAGCGATCCAAGTGGATCTTGGGCTCCGACACGAGATGACGCCATTTTTAGACTGTTTAAATAATAGGACAATTATAAATAAACGGACTTTTATATTGTTAGCTATCGTAAGATAACTACCAAATTATTTACATGTAAAATCTTGCTCGCACTATCAAAAAGTTATCGGATCTTATGTAGAATAGAGCCAAGGTTCTTTTAAAAATCTAAACGCCATAACTCTACAAAGCAACACAAACTCTTATATTAATCAAAATATGTGGTTTGACCTTTTCGTAACCTAATAAGTACAAGAATAGGTATACTAAAGTTAATTCATATTTTATACAGGGTGTCTTGTTATCCACCAGCTAAATTTAATATCTGCGGCACACAAATTGGCCGATCAGCTGAAGAAAAATTGTCGCTTTTGCTCTTTGGAAACCTACTCAGTTTTATCATTCAAGCCTGCTGCGAAAATTTAGCTGGTGAATAAAAAGTACTCTGTATCAGGGGCTCAGCTTGTTATCGTTACCGAATCCATACTAATATCTATTATAAATGCGAAAGTTTGGATGTGAGTTTGTGAGTTTGTGAATTTGTGAGTTTGTGAGGATCTTTGTTACTCAATCACGCAAAATCTACTGGACGGATTTCGATGAAATTTGGTACAGAGGTAGATAATGACCTGGAATAGCACATAGGCTACTTTTTATCCCGGGAAAAAGCACTGTTCCCGTGGAAAATTCACGCGGGCGAAGCCGCGGGCAAAAGCTAGTTCTCCATATAAATTCCAGAAAAGTACCAACCGCTATAACAAGCCCTAGTTGCTCTGTTACTACTTACTAACGGTTTTCGCGTAGTGTACCTATTTTTTCTTTGCTATTTTTTTCTTTGCTAACGGTGCCCCTTGGAGTAACAAGCTAAACAAGTGTTCACTTTTATAATAAGGAATTTTAAATTCACTTTTAATTTTAACAAATGAAATACATTGGATCCAGTTATTTTCTTACACTTGTTCAAAAGTTCCGGGATTTCTTTACCTACATCTATCTACATGCAAGCTCTTTGTCGACTGTATTACATTTTTATTGTTCCAAAATAAACAAGAAATCCTTACCGATACGTTATTATAGTGTCGTGAAGTCTGTCCGACTATCCGCAGCTATTAGCTCAGAGACTTTTAGCGCTAGAGTTTATACTTATATATAGTACTTGCTATTAACTAGGACCTACCATCACTACGTAGGTACGTAATTAATTAAGCTGACACGGAACTGTAGAATAAAATCACGGGGTGAACTGTGTTAAGTTATCACTTTATCAAATGGTGTGTAGGTTTTGACTTTTTGACCATGAAAGTCGTTTAAGACATCGTTGAGTCTCACAAAGCACACATTGTGACCGAATGTTAAACCGAACTTGCCAAAAGTACAATCTAATTGACATAATTATCTCTTGATAGTAGATACCTACCTACGCTAAGAAGAAGCATTACCTAAACTCCATTTTTTCTTAATTGTCCTATTATGTAAACAATCTTCACACTACACAATCTTCTACTTTTTGTTGAAAATAAATCAAATATTAGTTCAAACCTAAACATTCTAAAGTAAAACATTTATTAACCACGAAAGTAATTTCCTAAAAGGTCTATTTAAATTTATATTGTTGTAAAATCATAAAAAGACATGGTAAGATTGTTTACATAATAGGACAATTATAAATAAACGGACTTTACATTGTAACTTTCTCCTACTTTTACCTGCCTACATCTTCGTGGAAAGTAGATAGATAGATAGATATAAAACGTTTATTCACATCTAAAGGCACACAGAATACTTAATCTTCGTGAAAGGCGGAGTCTTGTAATTAGCATAGGTATAGTTTATTTAGCTGTAAGACTCCCGAAATCTAATAAAATAAAAATTACATATTTTTGAGCATAAGTAGGTGGAATATGAAAATGAGACCAAGTCATTGAGCTGGGTCTTTCTGTAGACTATAAAAAGTGTTTGGATGACATAGTGCAAAACTAAAAATACTTATTCCGAAAAAAGAATAGCAGAAAAGTAAGTATTATTGTCCAACCCCGAAACTATTTGATCCATTTCTTTGGGAGAGCTATAAAAAGAAACGGACTTACATATTAATTTAATACCTACTTTAAATAAGCCTTTAGGTTATATATAGTTATCTGTACTAGGTATACCTAATAGACTTCACTTTGTTCTACCACAAACTTCAGAAAAACCATTTACAGTTATCACACAATAAACTTCGATACAAAACAACCCATACATAACAACACGGCAAATACACGCAGAATAATTAATAGCGTGTCTAAATTATACATAATTGTCACAGAGTAACAAACAATGAATGTCTTAATGACAGTCACACAGTACGAACGCAAGTAATTAGCGGACTGAGCTGACGCCAGCTCCCCTCCACGCGGCGCACTGGCAGGGGCGCAGGCCTGCGGTATCTCGGGCTCCGAGAACTCCCAACTACAACTGATTCGACCAATGAGGAAGCGAGAGCTGCGCTATAGGTGCGCGAATTCGACTCGGGGCGGAGCCTCTCGAGTGGCTGTAACCCGCTTGGGGGCTCCGGGCGCCACTCTCGTCCCGAGAGCCACTAGAGGCTGAGCCGTCGAGTGGCTCGAGTACCGGCCGGTCGGATGTCCGCGGAGGGCGGCGGCTACTCGCCGTGTCCGGCGGAGGCGCTGCCGGAGCTGAGCGCCGCCGAGCTGGCGATGAGCCTGTCGCCGAAGTCGGCCTTGCTGCAGCAGAACCTCTCCCAGCTGCAGCTCCAGCACTCGACGCCGTTCTCAGTGACAGACATTCTATCGCCAATCGAGGAGTACCGCAAGCTGGAGCTGGCGAACAACCCGCCTTCGCCTTACAGGTGCGTGGATCGATAGGGGGAGGGACCTCCACCCGCTGATTTTTCGAGTGCCGAAGGTCCCGCCACGAGAGTGCTCGAGCGCTGCGAAGGCGAAGGATATAGTTCGGTGACGTTTGTTTGTGCAGGTATGTTGTGATTGGCGGTCAAGTGCGATGTGAATGTGCTTTCGAATGCTTTACGACTTGTAATGCTCTTTAGTCGCGATGTTTACGAATAATACTCGAAGTTACATGATTCGGGCGCGAATAATTTGAATTAAGCAGATGTTGTTAACGAAAGTGGACCGAGGTGCGAGCCCTGTGGAGCGCCGGGTGCTGCGTTGAGTGCTCGGAGCTGAGGGCCGGGAAAATGCCGGTTGACACTTACGAGTATATGCCCGTGTATGTATCTTTATTTATTGAAGATTATTTAATAATTTTGAAGTGATTAATTAACATAAATACATTCAAGTATAAGTAGTTCAAGGAATAAAACGCCATTGCAGATTTTAAAGTTAAAACTCTTTTTTTTTCAAGAACTTTAATCAATATACCACCTTACTTACTGTTTTGTGTGCTAATAAATAAAATAAAATAAATAAATAATGTTTATTCGTAAACAAAATCAAGTCAATTCAACACGGAGCATAGTTAAACCTAATTCGGACTTTGCTGTTTTTAATAATTTGTTTTTAAAAGAATTTAGACCGATAGTTTAGGAGATATTCGTGACTTTAAAATGGACTCGTTGAATTTATTCAACAATCATTTAAAAAATAGTTTATCGAGTAAACAAAAGAAATTCAATTGACATAACAATAACATGCTGATATTGGAATTTTTCGTTTAAAGCAGAATTAATAAATTATACAGAATGAATAAGCGACACACTGAAATAAGATTTTTTTAACTTTTAATAAATTACATGGTAACATTTGATAATACTTATACAGTTTTAAATAAGACCAATTACATTTTACTCCAAATAACGTTAAAAATATAAAAAAAAAAATATCAAGCGATTTACCACAGTAAAAATTTTAATAAGATAATATATTTAATAAAAATACAAATTGTACTTATTGTCACATAGGTAGTACTTACCTAATGAATAATACCTTTATTATACACCCACCTAAAACTTTCTGTATAACCCAAAGGTTGGCTGGTAGATAATGCTTTAGCATTAAGCCCTCCTATTGTACGTTTACTCTGTATTTTTGTACAATAAAGGTTAAATAAAATAAATAATTAATACTGTTTAAACTTAATTAATAATCTCTTACGTGAATATAATTTCTTAACTTGGAATATTTTAATTTCTTAATTTTGAAACCAACTTGCAATTAACTTAGGCCTAAAATAAACTAAGTTAACAGAGATATTGAAGATAGATATTTACAAACAAATCTACTAAATTATCCAATAAGATTATAGACGGTTGACAAATATTTAATTAAGTAATGGTTATTAAAAAACGAATCTTAACTTATTTGAAAAATCATGATTTTTCGAAATTCTGTGCCTGTAAATAAAAATAATTGGTCAAGTGCGTGTTGGGCCACGCGCAATGTAGGGTTCCGAAGGTTACTTCCACTTTTATATAACTAATGAAAATAACCTAAGTAAATACCATCATATAGAATGAAAATTTTTCCTACGAATATTTTTCATACTAAAATCAATTTTGTAAGTTTATCGTCTATTACTAAATAACGCGTAAAGTCTACATAGCCGTGATAATTTTCCTTTTAAATTCATTATATTTGCTAGTTATTATAATTTGTTTCATGTACCCACCCTCCACCATTTTCCTGTTCGAGGGGGGGGACACTTGACTCTAACAAAATTTATCACTTTAAAGTTAAATATTTCGCACACGGATCCCTAAATAAAAAAATGATATTCAAACACTCATATTATTTTTAAAAGACCTATCAAATGATACCCCACACGATGGTATAATCGAGAGAAAAAAAAATCATCCCCACTTTAGGTGTAGGGGAGGCCCCCAAAAAAAAAATATTTTTCCTAATTTTATTCTACAGTTCGCTCCGCGTAATAAATATGTATATATCTACCAAATTACAGCTTTCTAGTACTAGTAGTCTCTGAGATTAGCCGCAGACAGACGGACGGACGGACGGACGGACGGACGGACGGACGGACAGACATGACGAAACTATAAGGGTTCCTTGTTTACTTCGGAACCCTAAAAAGCCATGTTACCAAAGAGAAAAATATACTGGTATTGCTGTTTGACGTAGGCCTAAATGTGTAGCGTATTCGGTTCGTAGCACTCAATGTTGAGGAAAAAACTTCAACGCGTTCTTTTTTATGGTAACTTGATTACCAATTTAACACAAAGTAGTTAGTGACCCAGGATTTCCATGGATATGTAATATAAATTAATTAGTGTGTTTTTTTTTGTTTATAAGCAGAGTCCTTTTCTTATGTGTTCGGGCAGATACCCGGGGCCCTATTTTTGAAAATGTGACCCACTAAAAAAGCGTGTGCCGAATGATTTTTCATTCGAAATCCATTAACCCGTATTTTTGAATTGTCTATGTCGAATAATAGGCAACGAGTGGTCTAGACCACTCGTTTTCGTATGATTTGGTAGTCGAACGTTTTTTATGTCAAAATCATGAATGACATAGACAACCGGATACGGATATAGATGGAGTCTATTAGAATTTTCATTTTTGCGTTCCGTTTAACGCTTACGTTTTCTTTGATAGAAAATTAACAAACATTTTTTTATGATTCGTTACCGATTCGGTTTTCGTTGCGTAGAATGGAGAAGAAATTATTTCTCGCATTATTTTCAAATCACTGGCAACATTGCTAGACGAGTGATATCAAAAATACGGCTTTAAAGTTTTTAGTGACATAATAGGACGAGTGAGACATAATAGTCTATTCGTTTACGGCGGTATGTCACATTTTCAAAATAGGGCCATCGAACTATGTCAAAGTCAAAGTCAATTTTTTTTATTGAAACTTGGCCTTCAAAGAAGGCTCTTTTTCACGTCGATAACTAATTATTTAATCATACATAATATATTATGTCTCAAAACTACAAACTACTAGCATTTCGGAACGACCACTGCTGAGAAGAGAAGAGTCACTGATACTGATAAAGAAACCCTATATTTCGGGACACCCTTAATATAATTCGGGACACCCTGATGAACTGGAAACTGATAATGAGCACGCGCGGCTCGCTTGCTGGCCGGTATGATTTTATTTAATTACATACGAGACTACGACTAGAATGCGCATCGCGCGGTTTTGATGATTCGACATATTGTAAGTGCTCGTACATTATGAATATGTTGCGCAGACTCCATAAATATCTATCATCAAAACAGCAAATGTTAAACTAGATATACTGAATAAAATTAATTTACTTACCAAGTTAAACCATTAAACAAAGAAATGACATTACTTAAAACCATTTTATTTTATTTTTATCGCGTTTGGTCCACTTTACAAAGTCTAAATACTATCCATAGGTAAATAAAAATACATATAAGTATATACGGACAAACCACACGGATTGAGCTAGCCCCAAAGCACCCAAAGTAAGTTCGAGACTTGTGTTATGGGATACTAACTCAACGATACTATATTTTATAACAAATATATAGATAAACAGGTAGGTATTTATTTTAATTACAAGTATTGTCATAAAAGTTAACTAAAACTAGAGCCCGCCACAGAGTTCCGTTTCCGTCCGGTTGTTAATGAAATATTTATTTAGCATATTATATTATAATTTACAATTATAACCAAACTTCACAAACTCTACTCCTTGGTCAGTATATATGTGGCTCGGTATCTTTATTTTGATGTGCAGGCAAATTACATTAAAAATACAGGTTTATATGAATGTACACTACACATACTGTGATGAACATATTTATTTACCTTTGATAAAATTTGGTGCACGGGTAGATTAAAACTGGTATACCTACCTAAGGATACTTTTTATCCCGAATTTTCTACAGAAGCGAAACCCGCGCGCCTTTGATAAATACTTACTTACAAATTAAACAAAACCAAACATATAATTATGTACTAAGATTGTGCTTAATACTTATACTGCATAATCAAAAAAGCTTGCTAAAACCTTGTTAAAACTCTCGAATTTAACGCACATCGCCTTTTGAACGGTCCTCAAGTTTTTTATCATTATTCTGGGCGTGAAAACTATCTGACGACATGCAGATGTGGATTTTGGCATGTTTACACAAGACATACATGTTCTTATGTAAACGAGCCACCGTTTACGTGATAAGTGTGTGTAATAATGACGTCACTGCTGGACATCTTTAATTTGTCTAGTGACACGACACTTGATTGTTTAAACTATGTGAACTTTGAGATAAAAAGTATATTTATATTTGAAACTTATATTTGAACTAAGTGATTTTATCGCTTGAACAGCGTCGTTTGGCATTTGATGTACCTAATATTTCTACATAAAATTATTATGGGTAAAATTGATTATCCTGATCTTCTCCATAGGCTTGCTCGTTGCAAAAAAAAATTGCCAGTGCATCGATCAGTATCAAACGGTCATTATCCCATTAAAAATTACTTTTTGTTTCTAATTTCTTTTTGTACATTTAATCAAAATAAATTTATTAATTGTATACCTACTGCGAAATATTATCCAAAAAATGTTCCCAAACTACTCCATGAAAAATGCTGTGTTCGCTCGTAGTAGGTTGGCAATTTGTTTGTTATTAATCTCTTTGTTTAACCGCAGTGTCTCAAGACTAAGGTCTTTGACCAGTGTGTGTTGCCAGTAATGACATACGGAACAGAGACGTGGTCGCTTACTATGGGCTTCATAAGAAGGCTCAAGGTCACCCAAAGGGCGATGGAGCGCGCTATGCTCGGAGTTTCCCTGCGTGATCGAATCAGAAATGAGGAGATCCGTAGGAGAACTAAAGTAACCGACATAGCCCGCAGAGTCGCCAAACTTAAGTGGCAGTGGGCGGGGCACATAGCTCGCAGAACAGATAGCCGTTGGGGCAGAAAAGTTCTCGAGTGGCGACCACGAACCGGAAAACGTAGTGTTGGCAGGCCTCCCACTCGGTGGACCGACGACCTGGTGAAGGTCGCGGGTTGCGCATGGATGCGGGCAGCGCAGGACCGGTCGTTGTGGAAATCCTTGGGGGAGGCCTTTGTTCAGCAGTGGACGTCTTTCGGCTGAGAGAAGAGAAGAGAAGAATCTCTTTGTTTATCAGTTTGCGAACCTAATAAATAAAAAAACATATACATTTGACGACCTCTGTAGCCTAATGGGTCATCATGCTCTGTTACACCGGAGGTCCCGGGTCATGATGGAAAATGAGATCAGATTTATCTGGGTCTTGGATGTTTATAAATATGTATTTGTTATAAAATATAGTATCGTTGAGTCAGCATCCCATAACACAAGTCTCGAACTTAATTCGAGGCTACCTCAAGCTAGCTATGTGATTTGTGTGTCTATTTTATTGTTTTCCGTAGGGATAGGTAAATACAATAGAAAACCGATTTGACGATTTTTTAAATCTTTACTTAGGTTACATCATAGAGCTAGAAAAAAAAAATTGTACTTAGAGGCACAGACAGCTGAGGAAGCGGGATGTCAGATATGGTTTTTGCCTAATTGACAGGTAATATCTTCTGTGAAGCTAATTTTTTGTCAAGTTTGACATTGAAATTTTTTTTCTGTGTCTATGGGTTACATTACAGCAGGGGTTTCAGTACCTATACATTGAATTTCCTCGTTGGTCCTTGTAATAGCACCTACCTACTACTTAGATAAATTTCATCAAAACCACCTTTGTGAAACTCAATGAAATTGTTTTTTTCCTTGCAAAATTAATGATTTAAACATTCTTACAATTCCAAGAGTGGGGGAAGGAAGAGACTAGCGATTTCCATTTGCTACGATCCTTACAGATAGGGAAATAGGCGTGATAATATGTATGTATGTATGTAATTAGAGTGTAAGTACCTACCTACTTAGATGAAGTACTTATATGGATTTGTATTTCTGAGATCACCGTTTTTTTTTAATACTTAGTTTCATCTAACGGCGATCGTCTGCCTGTTTTTTGCTGTCCGTCCATTGAATGAGCAGATTTTTTAATCCTCCAAAAAGATGAGTGTGATGTGTTGTAAGTTTGACTGTGTACGTGTCTGTATATCTGTGAATCTGTATGAATCAACTGCTTTCAAATGAATGAATCGATTTTAATCTAGTTTTTGTTGTTGTTTGAAAGGTGCTTTTTAATAGAGAGTGCTCGTAGTCTTAATTTTAAGTATATTGAATTCTGACATTTCATATAACAATTCAATGTTTATTCGTTCACATAGAAAGTTCTTTAATTATAAGACACGTACCTATGTTGTAAAGTGACGTTAGAGAATATGCAGCAGTAGATAGAGTTTGTTGCGCCCCGCCTCTTCTCCACTTGCGCCTTACCTTAGCTTTAAGTAATTTTCTGACGTCAACTAACTAATAGGGTATTTGACTGATTTTGAAAACCTATCTAAAATTGTTCATTACGTTATCAGAAAACTAACGATATATATATATTTTTGATTATTTTTCAGTATTTACATATAAAATCGATGATAAAGTTCAAAATAATCATATATTATTACCGCTTAAAAGCTCAATACGTTGCAATGAGAACCCCGTGACGTATTATGGGCACTCGTCACTAAAATCCGTTCTGTATTAAGTACACTAATATCACTTCCTTGTTTTCATAACAAGATGTTCAATACAATACGGTGTAATTGAAATGTTAATGTGAGCGACAAAACTAATTTACAATGAAAGTTGCTAAAGGCAATGGCGTAAAGGGTCCAGATATAGTCTCACAATTTTTCTAAAATAATGGTGCGACTTTTACAGTGCAAAACGGATCATGGAATTGACACTTGACTGATTTGACCATCTAAATTACGTCATTGAAAATGGCGTAGCGTTTCATATCACGTGATCAAGGGCTTGAAATAAATTACTTTATAATTAGTTTATTAACATAATCGTTGCTTCTTTTGACCTTTTAAAATATCCAAAAATTAAAGAAAAATATTGTCTTTAAGGATATTTATAGAATTACTCATATTTTTAATACTGTCAAATACCCTATTACTTAAATGTGACATTCCAAGCAAAAGGGTGCAACTTAGCAGATTCTAGTTACTGAGATATTTGAGATTTTGTGAAAAAAGGTGGAAAATTGGCATTTTGCGATTTTAATTGATTTTAATGCAACATGCAAAGGGCTAAGTTTTCATACAATAAATGTCTTTAAATTATGTGCACAACGTGAGAAAATTGCAATTATATGTTTAGTGAAAAGGACCCAGTTACCAACACTCTATAAATTGTGGGATTGGAATTTAGTTATGTAATGATAATGAGTTAAAATAACAATTATAGTCGATGTTTGACCATCCACAATGACATATATAAATCAATCAATCAATCATGCCGATTTCCATACCCAGTCATACATTTGATTTGACATTGACTGTCCACAATCTAGTATATGTATAAAGTTAATAAATAGCCCCTCTGGCATATTAGGCGACCAAGACTGTTTCATGAGTTTCTTTCGGCATTTCTTCTCAGCAGTGGTCGTTCCTAGTAGTTTGTAGCTTTGAGACATAATATATTATGATTTAATAATTAGTTATCGACGTGAAAAAGAGCCTTCTTTGAAGGCCAAGTTTCAATAAAAAAATTTGACTTTGACTTTGTAAGGACAGCTGTAATTGCATTAGTTTTTGGACATGTCTGAACTGCGGCCACAACCAAATCCATTAATTACATTCTCATTTTAAGGGTTCCGTACCTCAAAAGGCAAAAACGAAACCCATAAAAGATCATTTGTTGTCCGTTTGTCTGTCAAGCTTTTTTTTCTCAGGAACGCTTAAAGGTAGGTATCAAGTTGAAATTAATATCGAATACTCGGATCCACTGTCTCTTTAGCAAAAAAATAATCAAAATTATCAAGAGATATACCGTAAATGTTGCGATTTTAGGCAGCAATCAAAACCTATGGGGTACTTCCAGTTGACTTAAAATTGTGAAATTTGGCAAGAAGCAATATCGTCTAACAGTTACAGTACTAATCCAGAAATAAATCTGAAAATTGTAAATATGTCGTTGGAAGTCTTAAAAAAAGTGTTACAAACTTATTTTTACGCTGGATTCAGTATGAATCTTAGGGATCGAACTGCAAAGTTAAGTTTGTTTTTGAAACTAGTTGGTCTTTTAGTTAGAGCCATAATGTGAGATGCTTTGCGTGTACGGAACCCTCTTCGATGTGCGAGTTTGTTTTTAGTAAGGTGTGGATAATTAATGACTTCAAATTAATTTATTTTTATTATTTTGTCATTTTAATCTGTTTCTGTATAAATATTCTAATACATAACACAACATTCTAAAATAAATGTGTGTTACATTACATAATATTACCTAATTTCAGTCAACTGGACCCTTTTACTAAACTTAACATAAATTAGATGTATTTTTTTATTCAATAGTACATATACAACACTAAAACAATACGTAACTAGTCTATTTTATACTTAACATATTGCCAAATTGCTTATTTTAATAAAATAATAATATATGTAACTGACAACTATATCTCTAGCTATTACAGTTTAATCTTTCAATGTCTGTTTCCCAACAATTTGATTTTTGTAAGTTGAAATTTTTTTTTTCCCAGTAAATGTGAATAAAGTTAATTATTTTTTTTATTCCATATGATCAACCAACTATCTGAATACAGTCTTAACTCAATACCACCCAAGTGGTACCTAAACGCTTGGAACGCCACATATGATGATTTAAAAAATTTTGCTTTTTTAAGCCTATTTAAATAAAACAATTTTCATTTCATTTTAGCAATGATTCATGGAAATCGGTTTAACGGTTTTATTTTTTTCAATATGATGTCGGGGTTTTTTTTAAATTTGTACCTAATCTATATCTATACATATAGGTAATAAAACAGTAAAAATATTTTGTCTGTACATTTAGTATTTTTGACTAAAATGGATAGAGGGACACCTAAAAAGAACAATAGAAAGCAAAAAAATTTTTTTGGAATTTCTTGTCTGTCTGTCTGTCTGTCTGTCTGTCTGTCTGTATGTATGTACGCGTTTCACGCAAAAACTACTGGACGGATTTGAATGAAACTTTTTTTGTTGTATAGCTATTAAGCCTGGGCAACATATAGGCTATAATTCATTTTGAAAACTGGAACACCTGATGAAGAACCATAACAGAACAGCTAAACCATAAGAAATATGGAAATGGTGCCTTAACAAAAGTCGTTCAACCTGATGAGCATTTTCTGCTGACGTATAAAAATTGAAGATCTGGAACATCTGATGAGGAACTGCAAGAGACCAGCTACACTATAACATATATATGGAAATGGCGCCTTAACAAAAATCGTTCAACCTGATGAGCATTTTCTGCTGACGTTTAAAAATTGAAGATCTGGAACATCTGATGAATAACTCCAAGAGACCAGCTACACTATAACATATATGGAAATGGCGCTTTTGCAAAACTTGATTAATCTGATGAGCGTTTTCTGTAGACGTATAAAAATCGAAGATCCGAAACATCTGAAACTGTTTGGAACACAAAAATACTTTTCATCTAAGCGAAACTCACGCGGGCGAAGCCGCGGGCGACAGCTAGTTATTGATAAAATTTGCTACACAATGCGAAGTGATTCAATCTTACTGTAACATGAAGCTGATCACTGAGGTATGATGTAAGTCCATAACCCTTAAGTGGCAAACGTATCGTCTTACCCTCAACCAATAAATAACAAGAAGTCTTGCAATAACTAAAACTCAATTTAATTATCAACATAACTTAATTAACCTAAAACCAATTAAATTAACAAAACAACCTCCAAATGGAAAGAAAACATCTCGGAATTAAACCAAATTATCCCCAATTAAAACGACCTAACCTAAAACGCGCGCAAATTTTCCCGCCCTGTCAAAACTCAATTTGTCAATTCAAACATCGTAATGGCGGCTTTTATCATGTCACCTTTTGGAGGTTATAAATTAATCCTTATTTTGTAAAGATTAAGGTCTAAATTTGTAAGTTGTGGATGGATTGTGCCGATGGGCCGAAGATAGGGATGGGAGATTAAATTGTATAAATAGGGATTAGGCAGATAAGCCTAGCATTGTTTGAAAGGTTGGCGCCTGTCGTTGCCGGTGGCAGTTTGCGTGTGGCAAATTTGGGTCACATTGGTGTTAAACTGTTAAAATAAATTAGATTAGAACGATATGAACTGGTTAAGCTGTAATAATATCTTCGATAGAAATCAAAACTTTCGATAAAGTGATTCATAAGGAAAATTATAGCGTAATACAAAAGGATGTGTGATGGTCCACGAACACGAACTCTTCTCTCAGCCGAAAGACGTCCACTGCTGGACAAAGGCCTCCCCCAAGGATTTCCACAACGACCGGTCCTGCGCTGCCCGCATCCATGCGCATCCCGCGACCTTCACCAGGTCGTCGGTCCACCGAGTGGGGGGCCTGCCAACACTACGTTTTCCGGTTCGTGGTCGCCACTCGAGAACTTTTCTGCCCCAACGGCTATCTGTTCTACGAGCTATGTGCCCCGCCCACTGCCACTTAAGTTTCGCGATTTTGCGGGCTATGTCGGTTACTTTAGTTCTCCTACGGATCTCCTCATTTCTGATTCGATCACGCAGGGAAACTCCGAGCATAGCGCGCTCCATAGCCCTTTGGGTGACCTTGAGCCTTCTTATGAGGCCCATAGTAAGCGACCACGTCTCAGTTCCGTATGTCATTACTGGCAACACACACTGGTCAAAGACCTTAGTCTTGAGACACTGCGGTATTTTGGACGAGAAGATATCGCGAAGCTTCCCGAACGCTGCCCAGCCGAGTTGGATTCGACGGTTGACCTCTTTCTCGAAGTTGGACTTACCTAACTGAACTGTTTGTCCCAGGTATACATAATTGTCAACAACTTCGAGTGTAGAGTCTCCAACCTTCAGAGGAGTGGGTGCGACACGAACTCAGTTTCAAAATAATAAAAATATCTATTTAATGGAGAGAATTTTACTGACACACAAGTTTTTTATTGTTATCATAGCAACGGTTCTAAATACGCTACTTAAAAAAAAAACTACACTACAAACTATGACAATATGTTATCAAAAAGGTGCTGTGGCAACTTTCTGATTCGCTTTCACCGTGCGTCGTTTTTTTTTTTTTCTTTTTCATTGTTATCATAGCAACGGTTCTAAATACGTCACAGGATGTATAAACTTTAATTACTTACATAATCAATGATGGGCTAGCAACCCTGTCTCTATACCTGAATCTCCATTCCATCAATAAGCATAATATTCAGCTTAGCGTGGCCTTCGAGTCTCACAACCCTTATTAACCCTTAGCTCCGTAAGAGATAAAGAATCGTGAATCTGTTTGTGTACATATTACGTACAATTATAAGTGATACTATTTCGTATCTACCTATAGATCTGCAAAATATCATTTTTAAGGATGTTTGTACTCAAAAATAACTGCACCATATTTAGGTTAGAGGGGGAGGATAAATCTTGAAATTGCTCATGTTTTTTTCCTCATCCGAAATTCCTACGCTCAGCTGTACCTTGCCATAGATATACCTTACTAATAATTATATAATTTGCGGATGTGATCGTCGCGCGGGTTCATATCTGATCCAAAAGATTTCTCTGGCCATCCAGTGAGGCAATGCTACTGGGGTTATGGGAACCTTTGGGTCAGATATAAGATCGGACTTCCTATTTAATTAAAACTATTCTATTCATCAGTGGCGTAGGGTGAATAAAAATAAAGGTAAAGCCGGGTCATACCTATCCTTACTTAAAAACATGCAATAATTTACATAGGTACCATAAATTAGTGTGTAGTACAGCTGTACAACTATATTTGAATCTGATAAGGGAAGCCGGTAGGAATCGTGTTCTAAGAAGGCTTCACCACTGCTTTTCATACTATGTATCTAAACATTTATATGAATAGCAGTGCTATTTGTACTGTGACGACGGGGGGGTTCGTCGTTGATTTAAACTGTATTCCAGAGGTTCCCAAAGTGGGCGATAACGCCCCCTTGTGGGCGCTGCAGGTCTCAAGGGGGGCGGTAAGAGACCCAGAAAGAAAATGTTTTTTTTTTTGCTAGAAGCTTTATTTAGCTAGGAGGCCTCTTAAACAACGACTGCAAGAGCTCTCGACTCTCAACAACAACTTGTGAACATCAACTAATATGAATTAAAAGATTGCTCAAACTCGGTTCTATATTTTTCTCCGGGAAACAGAGACGTGTGGAAGGATAAGATATATTGCGCCGACCCCAGATGACGGGATAAGGTGAGGAATATGATAAGTTCATATATCTGTCCTATTTTATTGAATATAGAAAAAAATAAAATCATGTCAATCGGTGGCTCCGTTTCGTAATGAAAGTAGACACAGACAAACAAATAAAAAGGCAACAGACACACTTTCGCATTTTAATAGTTATTAGTACTCGTAGATATCTATCATGTTTTAACAAGTTTTTGTTAAATAACCCGAATTGTGCATTCCTGTATCAGTTTGCTGCTTCATTGAATACTTGTTCGGACTTGTTGAGTACGATTGAGCGTCGAATGAGATAAGGTCACAATAATTAATTAATTTAATTTGAAGTAATAGTGGTTTTTAAAAAGGTGAAAAAATGGGGGCGCTAAAAAAATATTTATTCTCGAAGTGGGCAGTAGACAAAATAAGTTTGGGAACCGCTGCTGTATTCGGTACTTGGGAAATCGTTTTTATTTAATATTTCTTTTAGAAATTACAAATTATATCGTGACTTGATGTTTCATCCGTAAAGACCCTTCCATTCTCCATCTATCAAACTTCTTCATAACTATTTTAAATAATTCAATTATGGATCGAATGCCAAACTGGCCAGAGATAGAAACATCAAACCTCTACATCAGCTACGCCCCTGGATTGGATCCAAGGTCAACAACCTGGATACAACATCAGTGGTAACTTCTAACTACCTACCTAGTGCGGAACTGACTAACTACAAAACAGTCCCATACTCTGGGATAGTTAGAAACTACCACTGATGTTGTATCCAGGTTGTTGACCTTGGATCCAATCCAGGGGTTTCCTGTCCAATCCAGTTTCTAACTTTCTTGGAACAAAACCGCAAAAAGAACCAAGACTGTCCACTACACAACGACATTAACAAAACTTAATATCCTTCCTGAAGGGATTAATTGGGCAATTACAATATAACTGAATAGCATCAAAGCCCTTACAGTGTAGTAACACGTCATCATACGTAATACGACAGAGGAAGAGATGGATATTATTTAGCTATCTCTATGGGTGAAAATGTTTATTCCATAACCTTATCGATCCAGCATTTAGAGAAAACATTTAATTATATGTGCCCAAATCAGACACACTTGCTATGACTTATATCATTTATGCAAGTTATAATAAATAAGATTCTCAAAAATCACGCGAGACACAATCATCATAGAGCTACAACAGTAAACGGACTAAAACTTTTTTCATTGGAATCTCTTCCCCCGTTTACAACTTCATCTGCTTATGGACCGCCTCCGGTCCCCGAAGAAACATGAAAAAGAGAATTTATTTAAAGCACACAAATATAAACCACAGACATAGGATACTAGTATTAAAACTCTTCTGTGAAAATAAACATAAATAATCATATTCGCAAATAAAAAGGTTTTAATCTATTTACATGAACTATGTCTCTTTACCTATCATTACCTAACCTTTTTTCCTGTTTTTGTACCTTTTTAATAAAAGATCTAGTTTATTCAGATTTCTTTTCCTATAATCTACACAGAATCGGCATGTACTATCGCCATCTACTTTCGGAACTAATACTACTGGAGAAGTATATGCACTTCTGGACTCTCCGATGACACCACAATCAAACATTTCTCTCTCTTGAATATTAACTATCTCCAACTCTTTCGATGAAGCACGATATGGCGGACAATGTACAAGGATATCGTCAGTTGTTTTGATGTTAATATCCACCACGTCGCATTGCTCTATCTCCTTCGAAGTAAATGCAAAACAATCACGATAGTCATGTAAAAGTTCGGCCAAATTAGATTTATCTTCAAGATCAAGATTTAGATTAATATTTGAAGATTCCACATTATTATTATTTTTTCCAAAATCACATACTTTATTTTCATTTTCATTCGATTTATTTACAAAATATTCATCTTTGGTCAAAATTCCATGTTGACTTTCCGTTATCATTTCACTATTCTGTTCACTGACAGAAACTTGACAAGCTGGCAAACTTGACAATTCAACACCATTCAATAAGTTCCTATCATTAAAACTTTCATCTACATTCATCTTTAATTCCCCCGCGAGATTTTCCGACACACATGAAATTGATGCGCCCGTATCTGCTAATGCAATCTGCTTATTATTAAACATTTCGATCTCAATAATTGGATGTGACTGACCGGATGTTTCACTATCTGGGAGTGACATATCTTCAGACACAGCTTTACACTCCCTCATCATTTCATATGTTCGGACAGCCTGTTGTGGCTGCTGCTGCTGTGGAGCATTATACATATTAGTTTTAAGTTCAAAATTGTCATACCGCCTCGGTTGTAAATTATATCTCGGGGTAACAAATTCTTGCGGTGAGGATAAAGGTATATATTCTGCTGTCGACGGAATCGGCATCGTTCTCGGTGGCGTTGACGACCACGGTCCAGGGTAACTACATTTTTCTACATTACCTGGAGGAATCAATTTAATATTAACACAATCAGATGATTCATGTTCAAAAACTTCCTTTACTTGTATGAGAGTATCTCTCAATTCTTTTTTCGACGCATACAGCCTGTTTGCATAAATTTGTTTATCTGCAACTTGTAGGCCCTTTAAAAATGCTTTAATAAAAATATTATCATTATTAATATTTGCTTTGTGAGCTAGTTCAGACAATCTATAAAAATACGTTATGATATCCTCTTGATCGCCTGCTTTGGCGTTATAAAATTTCTCAACAGGATCGCTCCTCTCCGGAAACTCATTTTTTAATATCGTTCGTCATTCATATAATCATTCGTCATTCGCTAGCCGATGCGACCTGACATGTATATCTAATAAACAATAAATATTCAATTGCAAAAATTTGACCTACTCCACTTTTTGCGCTACTAAAAGACATTTTTGTGTGAATATCTATTCCTTGTAATAAAATGTTTTGTGTGTAATACCAAGTATTAAGAAGTTATGGAAAGCAGCCCCTTCAACCGCAGTGCGCTGACCTGCCGTAGTCCTCCGCAGACTCCCGCGCCTCCCGCTCATAACCCTGAGCCCAGGCCCTGCTCTCACCGGGATGACCCTCCAGAAGTGATCTCTACTGCCGAAATTCAACACTGGATGACATCTATTGAACAGTGCCTTAATGATGTATGTGCCATTTCCTCAGAAGGTAAATTAAATTCGGAACAAAAATTAAGGATTCACAATCTGTGCCGGAAAGTGGGTCATAAAACTTCGCAAATCGCTGTGCAGTATCAATCCCTTAAACAGAAAGCTATCCAGGCCCACAATACTGTACAAATATTAATGGAAAATCAGACCATTACGGAGAAGATTGAGGGTCTTGAGCTGAGCATCAAAGAAACTAAATCCAACTGCGGACCTGTATCCTTTGCCGACATGGTAAAAAAGAGTGCCCATAATTTTATCCAGCCCTCAAATATAAAATCAGTGGCCATTTATCCTACTGATAAAATGAAATCCAGCGAGGAGACGAAAACCCTGGTTCAGAAAATAATAAGGCCAGAGGAGTTGAGGCTACATGTGAGAGGAGTCAGGAAAACTAAAAATGGGGGCGTTATTGTTAATACGGCCTCCAAGGATGACGCTGAATTACTTAAGCAGTCTGTACAACTGTCGCTTTCTGGTCTTGTGGCGGATGATACGCTGAAGCGCAAACCCAAAATCACAGTTATTGGTGTGCCCTCAAATATGCAGTCGCAGGATGTTTTTACGTGTATCTATGAGCAAAATTTATCCGGTAAAATACAAGATATAACACTCGAGACATTTTTGGCCTCAATTAGATTAAGTCATAAATCCGGGAAAAAGGACTCGCATTCATGTAATTACGTCATTGAAGTTACAGCTCAAATACGTAAGGCTATCTTATCACTAGACAGACTGTTTGTGAATTGGTCATCATGCCCTGTAAGAGACTTCACACTGGTAACTAGATGTTTCAAGTGTCAGCAATATGGACATGCAGCAAAGTCATGCCGAGCCGAAATTAACACGTGCGGACACTGCGGTCAACTGGGTCACGCGGTTAAAGAATGTCCTAAGAAAGCAGAATCGCCAAACTGTGCAACTTGCTCATATTTTAAAAAACCAAATGACCACAAAACGGGAGACTCCAAATGCCCCGCCAAAATAATGGCCGAAAGAAGATACATCTACTCAGTAGATTATGAAGGCGTCTAAGAGCGCCAATTTTAACTTAAGTTATGTACTAAGTTCAATTTAAATTATTTATACCTATTTATTTATTGTTCTTGTTATATACAAAAATATTCACTGACATCAATATGTTGAAATTAGTTACAATTTTTATAATTCTTATTATTTTTAGTCCTCTTGGTGAATTTTTGTTATGTTACTTTTTATTTAGAATTAATTAAAGGATTAATTATGGCGTGTATGGTGAGTCCTGGTGACCCGTAACACAGGTTCTTTTGATACCTAGCATGGGCACCAGTTCTCCACAATCACGCAATTTTTATTTTCTGTTCATAAACTTTTCGTGCAAAATTTTTGAATGTAAGCTGTAATAAATTGTAATTTTAGATTGTGGATGAGAAATAAATACATATTATTATTATTATTATTATTAATAATTCTATCACTTCGGTGATAGTGATACCATCTTTATAGACAAACTTATAAAAACTTAGGGCAGGACCCTCTAAATATGCTCCTAAGATTAGAGCTTTGCTCTCTTCCGGCCATTTATTAATAGCTGCAACCACACGAAATTGTCGAGCAAACTCCTCGACGGATTGACTCCCCAATCCATTAAATAAACTCGCCATAATGTTTTAATAAATAATACTCATCTTTAAATTGGATCCTTTCTCCCATTGGACTCTTCTTTTTTCAATCTAAAAAATTTCGTCCTATACGAAAATACTTTCACGACTCTATGCGGTTAAAAATTCGCGATTTGCACGCCTAGGGTCGCGGCGCCTCCACCATGTGACGACGGGGGGGTTCGTCGTTGATTTAAACCAGAGGTTCCCAAAGTGGGCGATAACGCCCCCTTGTGGGCGCTGCAGGTCTCAAGGGGGGCGGTAAGAGACCCAGAAAGAAAATGTTTTTTTTTTTTTGCTAGGAGCTTTATTTAGCTAGGAGGCCTCTTAAACAACGACTGCAAGAGCTCTCGACTCTCAACAACAACTTGTGAACATCAACTAATATGAATTAAAAGATTGCTCAAACTCGGTTCTATATTTTTCTCCGCGTAGTTCATATATCTGTCCTATTTTATTGAATATAGAAAAAATTAAAATCATGTCAATCGGTCGCTCCGTTTCGTAATGAAAGTAGACACAAACAAACAAATAAAAAGGCAACAGACACACTTTCGCATTTTAATAGTTATTAGTACTCGTAGATATCTATCATGTTTTAACAAGTTTTTGTTAAATAACCCGAATTGTGCATTCCTGTATCAGTTTGCTGGTTCATTGAATACTTGTTCGGACTTGTTGAGTACGATTGAGCGTCGAATGAGATAAGGTCACAATAATTAATTAATTTAATTTGAAGTTATAGTGGTTTTTAAAAAGGTGAAAAAATGGGGGCGCTAAAAAAATATTTATTCTCAAAGTGGGCAGTAGACAAAATAAGTTTGGGAACCGCTGATTTAAACTGTATTCGGTACTTGGGAAATCGTTTTTATTTAATATTTCTTTTAGAAATTACAAATTATATCGTGACTTGATGTTTCATCCGTAAAGACCCTTCCATTCTCCATCTATCAAACTTCTTCATAACTATTTTAAATAATTCAATTATGGATCGAATGCCAAACTGGCCAGAGATAGAAACATCAAACCTCTACATCACTATGTATCTAAATAGGTATACTTGTACTCATCGAAATATCATAAGACATGAATCATCGCGTTTCTCTTGTTCTAACCCAACCCCTTTTTCCAGGTCAAACTCATCAGGCAGCAGCATCAACTCTCCCCTGGGGCCGTCCTGCGGGATGGCAGGCAACCCGTACGCGGTGCCCCTGTACGGGGGCGCACCCGTGCAAGGCTACGGGTGCGCACCCGCCGACTTGCCCCACTACGGGGATATGCGCGGCGCGGGCTGGTACCCCGCCTCCAACGACCCCAGGTTTGCCAGTGAGTCTGATAGAATTACTACCATCTACTACTACCAATTTTTATTCATAAAGTTAAGTCATATATTTTCTTAATTGCACCTATCAAAGAACAATATAGAGGAAAGCTTAGCGCAAATAAATCGGATTTTTTTTTACTCTAGAGTATATCTTTATATATTAGGAATGGGTCTATGCAATGCAACACGCCTTGGATTCCTATATTACGGCAAGTGTATTTTTTCTTTGATTACGGGGCAAAAATCGGGTCTCTTTACTTCACAGTCCACGCGGCGGCGATTCCGTGCGTAGAACTTTCCGTGGTCTCAGTAAAATCCTGTCTTTATCTGTCTAAAGAACAAGCAGGTCCTTTATATTCACGGAACTTCGAAAGTCAATAAAAACATTGTCAAAATATTTCTAGGGGGCTGGCAACACCGTATCCACCGCCAATGAAATCGTATCAATTACATTTTTTGTGTAAGGCGCCATTAGCGCCTGGAATTCGATCCTCTGCAAATCAAATGAATAGCTGATCAGGTTTCACGGCCAATCTCGCACTTGACGGCTAATTGACGGTGATATGTTGTACTTACAATGATTATTAGGTACATAATTTTCGTGGGGTCTGTAATTTTCAGAAGATACCATACATACCTACCTTCTTACTAACTTGGGTCCTTTTGTGAGTTAGGTATAATAGGTAGAGGTTACATAGTAGGTTTTTAACTTCATTTATTTTAGTAAATTGGGACGTACGGAACATATAAGTTCCAGCTACGCCCCTTGGCTCCACTCCCGTGGGAATTTAGGATTAAAAGTACTCTGTGTGATTCCCGTACAACAAATTATATTTCGAGAAATGATTTAACTATCAAATTCTTCATTCCATCCCAAGTAAGAATAATTTATAAACGGCAATGTAGTCTCGAATTGCAGTCCTTTCGTTCCCGAGCAAAGATGAGCAAACATACAAACACATTAGTGCACGCATTTTAAAACAAAACGTGCGCAGCCGACGGCGCGCCGCCTTAGTAACCAGAGTAGGTATTTTATTTAAATATTATGTCAACTAGGGTCAGATTTTTTATTTTATAGGTACCGATTAACATATACTTATTTCTGAAACAATGCTAGATAAAATTTCATATCGATCGATGTGCATACCTAACTACTTCGACTATTAAATAAAACACTAGATTTTTAAATGTAGATCTTGCCCGCGACATGCTTTGACAAATAAAATTACCAATTAGGTAGGATAACTACCATTGAAATTGATTTTCATCGATTTAAAACTATTTTCTCAATAATCAATACCTAAATAATTTATATCTAATAATTATTGTCTATTGCGGAGACCGTTTTGGTTTTTTAATAGCCAATTAAATATTTTTTTTTTCTTTCCCAATTATACAAGAAAAGGGACCTTTCAAAAAGTTATACCTAATCATAATCATTTATTGCTTCCTTAATGTAACAATGAGGGTGGCAAATTTTTAAAATCGAGATGAGTACCACACCACCTAATTTATTTAAGCAAGTTATAAGTATTATAAGTAATAATACCTATGATTGATCGGTGTTAACAAACTCATAAACAAACGCTATCACAATTCTAGCTAGATAGAATAGAAAAAATTCTAATTTCATAGACGAGGTATCTATTATTTAATTGAAATGATAACATATTTTCATTTTTCATTTTCATTAAACAAGTGGGGCACTTATTTAATAAAATCTGTAAATCTTAAATCCTTTTTACGCGTATCGTTTCTGAACGGGTAACTTGATCCGGAGACGGGAGCTTTGTAAGCTTACTGCAGGTGCGGTGTCGTGTGGTGGAGGCCTAAACTTTGTCTGTCTGTTTGTGTACGGTATTGGATTTAGATCAGAAATCAATGTTGAGGAGGCTTTTAGTAAAACTTTTATAAGTGATAAAAACGAATAGGTATATGGGAATTATTTCCTTTGGCACAAATGGCAATTTATAGTGATATATCAACTAAGTAAAAGCTATATATCCTAATCCTAATATATCCTAATCCTAATAATATTATAAATGCGAAAGTTTGGATGTGAGTTTGTGAGGATGTTTGTTACTCAATCACGCAAAATCTACTGGACGGATTTCGATTAAATTTGGTATTCTTCTTCTCTTCTCTCAGCCGAAAGACGTCCACTGCTGGACAAAGGCCTCCCCCAAGGATTTCTTCATGGGGGGTTTTGCCATAATCGCCACGCTTGGCAGGCGGGTTGGCGATCGCAGTGTGATGGCATAGTACGCGAAAAGATGCTGCTGCCCATCCTCCGGTATTTTTAAATCCCTTAGTCGCCTCTTACGACACCCACGGGAAGAGATGGGTTGGTGCTATTCTAGGGCCACACCACAGGCCACGCCACACCACAGGCTACGCCACACCACAAGCCACAGGAACACAGGAAATTTGGTATACGGGTAGAAAAATGCCGGTAATAGCACATAGGGTACTTTTTATCCCGAAATTCCCACAGGAGCGAAGCCCCGGGGCGTGACTAGTTAATTATATTTGCGCAATGATATTAGACAAAACGAGTGGTATTTTCGTAAAAACTTCCCTACTTGTTTAGAATTAAGGCGAGCTCGTACCCCACATTCGAAATAATTGTAATTTTTCATGAAGAAATTTACCTAATTAGAGTTTATTTGCGAAGTGGAAAAATAATACAGGATATAGATTATGATCTCTATTAAGGTTTGAATCGTGTACTTTTTAATATAAATACATATTTTCGGCTTAATTAATTCATAAAAGCACCGAAAAATTAGAAAATATTTCAGCTTTCAAGTCACGAAACTTAAAATTTTCAGCGATAACATATATATATATATTTATATAATTAGTTTATATATATGCTATATTAAAGTCTTAATCGAGCACTTAATTGTTTTAAAACTAATATTTTTAAAGATATTGGAGAAATAGTTGCTAAATCGGTACAAAATCTGTTCGATCCTGATAACGAAAGTAGAACATTGTGTTGTGCAAAAAACTATCTTATTGCAACGCGCACACGGCGTGGTTAAGCGCATATGAATTCTGTTTCTTGCAGCCCAGGTTGGACCTCGTCTTAAACGATAATTTTACATGTATAATAGCAAATATGAATCACTGAATTCCTGTATTCACTCGTGACCTCAAGAGGACACATCTTAGGTTCTTCAACCATAATTCTCTCACTCGGTCTTACTAATATAACTTTAGCTATTTTTTGTGAGAAAGAGGGCATTCATTTTTTTCTTAAAGAAACAAAACAAATTTAAAAATGTATCAATCTTAAATTGGTCGGATTCGCCACACGTAGTGTATCCTGTACAAAGCCGGATTGGTTCATCGCTATTTCATTATTAATCGGATTCAAACAAACTATTGACCAGCAAGGCAGCAAGCCAATTATCGCATAGTTCCAAACTAATTTCGAAAGAGCCCTTCAAACTGACCTTCCGACACCCGACACCGCACCCGTAGACAATGCTACTCGTACCAAAGACAATACACTCAGAAATCTAATCCCAGTTATATGGAAAACCCGGTAGTCTCAGAGAAAGTCCAAACAGCGGAGGACAAACAATAATAACTTGTCTATGGCGAGCCAAACAAGATGGCGGATAAGCTGTTTATAATTAGGCGGGAAATCGGCCGTGACCGCTCGATAGTGCTTCAATTTTAAGCTGTTTGTTTATGCTCCTCATTAGTAATAAAAAAATATTTCGGAAAAGTTAGACAAAAATGTATGTTTTTTTCCTTTTTCTGTGATAATGACATTTCTATGCAGCATTATATCCATTAGTTACGAAGACAATTAGAGTCAAATATAAGATTGTTCTCGATAACTATCCTGTCGATGAGTTGCTCTTTAGAAATCACTTAGAATCCAACATTGATTTCGGAATAAAAATTTAGTCATTTAGGAATCTTTTGTGTCATAAAAACAGTAACTAAAGACCAGTAACCATTGCTTAATCAACAACATATACTTGCGTCGTATTCAAAATATTTGAGTTTAATTGCAGGCTAATCATATGAAAGAACAACGAATATACCTAAATCTAACAATGCAATAACAGTAAAAATGAGCTCTCTGATCTATAAACAACGGAACACGAATGTGTCCATTCCTCTGGAAAGTACAAAATTCACAGATGATTAAACGCTTAAACAAAAACCAACACATTTCCGCTCAGAAGCATCTTAAGCAGAGATTACAACGGTAAACCCTAACCGAGTAGCGTAGAACACAAAAAACACGCACTCCAATACTGTCCACCGAATTATTACGCCACTACAAAAAAAAAAGAAATGTTATTAGAAAAAGTGGACGGAGAGTGCTACCCTGCGGCACGCCATCCGATCCCGTACCTGTACAAGGCAGCCATGTAGGCAGAGACAAAATAAGCAATTCCATTCGATCTGCCCCATGTTTGTCCACCACTAGAGACTTCACTGTGTAAACACAAGGCCTCACGTCCGCAAATAGTATGAGGTCGATGCAGTCCGAAGCCTAGCCCGCGGCGACTAAAATTATTTTACTCTATGGTAATTCGATTCAAGGTGAAATATGTACAAATACGTTCTCCACTCGATGTAGCCGCTTCAAAAGTGTCATCGAGTCACACCTTCGAATTTAGAAAGATAAATAAAAGTTTCAAGGTTCAATATTGTTACTTAAAATACTTTTATTTGTTAGTGAAATTGTTTACTTAGAAACTAGGCCTATTTAGACTTTTCAAAAGTCAAACTTTTTTTAGAATAATTTAATAGGTTAATCAAACTAAATATTATAGAGAAATTCTATTACATTAATTACAAACATTGCTGAAAAGAGATGCCGAAAGAAACTTATTAGGTATACCTATAACGACGAGTCGTATACCTTAACGAGTTTTCATTATATTTGAGTACCTATATAATAATATTTTTATGAAGTACCTTTATAAAAGAGCACATAAAAAGTTGTAAATTTTACAATTTTGCAAAGAAGTACCAAGCAATCCATCCAGGACTCCTTGTATTGTATATGAAAAAATCGAAATAGGAAATATTGTTTATTTCCTTGAAATACGGGCCCTTAAATATACCTCTACTGTTTAGTATTAGAATTTGTTTTAAAATTTTGGTAATCACGGTTAAAAAACGATACCTGCGGCATTTTCGAGTGTTGCCATACATCAAACGGCGTCAACTCCACTCGTACACGGTCAGCTTGGAATTAAAACTGCCACGGGGAAAAAATAAGTGTGTGACACACTTAGTTTCCATGTAGGCGAGGCTAATGCGGGCGAATGGACGCGTCAGCGGCAGACGCCCGCAGTTTATCTTTCTTTAGTGTGGCAACACTGAGGGAAATAGCCGCGGAAATGTTTGCAATTTCATTTCTCGATTCATTTTAGTAAGTTGTGTTTGCAAACTGATACTGAGATTAATTAAACATTGTTTTAAATAAGATTGGTAAGGTTATTAAGTCTCAGAATCTAGTGAAATCTATTATAGATATCTAACAATTGTTTAACAGTAGACGAAGGATTTAAAGAATAGGTAATTTTTGTATACCAGCCTATTTAAAAACGTAGTTATGTCATTTTTCAATTCAGCAACCTATTCTGTTATTGCTATCATCACATCGTCTCATCTCCCGATCAACTGGCGATGGCATCGCTCGCACATTGTATTTTTTCGGCCACGAGGGGAGTGATCGTAACACAATACAGCTATTATACTTAATGTTTATTCACGCACAATTTGCCAACGTTTATTTTACGCTGGCAACATCCGACTGCTCTATGGGGAGAGGAACGCTTAGCAACGCTCATTGTCATTTTTAATGCGATTAATATGAACTGTTATTAATGTGGATTATGTGAAAATTTCCTTGTTAATAAATATATTTTTAACTTGCGAGTTTTTTTTTAGATTAAATAAGATTTCCATGTCTGTCAAGTCATAAATTGCTGCAGGCCTCATAACGCGATGTGCATTACTCTCAACTGTTCAGATAGAGCAACTTTCAGAACTTATATTGTTTCTATCGTATTGACTTATAGATACATAGGATGACATTAGTAACGTTAATCAACAAAATAAACAAACAAACTAACTAATTACGACGGCTACAGACGGAGGGTGCAAAAAAATATAAAACTTTATTTATAGAAATAGAACATTAATATAATTCTGAATAAAAATTACAATAATTTCATAAAACTAAGTGACGTGACAATTGCTCAAAGTTGGAAACAAATGTGTCGAACTCCGGTGCGCGGCCAGGTGCATCGAGATGGGTTGCGAAACGGCGCTGCGGGTGGTCTGAATCATACGATGTGGTCCGTAGAAGTACTTATCACTAATCAGCGATAATAAGGGTGGTCACACATGTAACACCTCCCCCCATAGATCAGCAACTATTCGCGAACATTGTTGGAGAAAGTTGCTGCGACGTTCCTATGATCCACTCTTATTTGACTCGGGTTGGCTGCTCTTGCATTCTGGATAGCTTCTGGAGTAGTTATAATAGCGATGTTCCGTCCATAGTGCTTTTGTAGACGATAGGTTGCTACGACGATGGCTATGACCATGAAGATAGATAATACTACGTATATTGGGATCGTAGTATGGTACAGCGTTTGATCAGTAGCTTTATTCAGATGTACTGGAACCTGGATAGAGATCTTCTTATTAATAGCATGTAGATTTTCTAGGTTTATAGAGTCCAAGACGATAGATGGATGATCCTGCGGCCTCGACTCTACATACGGAGGCATTTCCATAATCTTCATAACGTGTCCTTTGATGTGCTCGTTCATATTAGAAATAGTGAAGGCTGGTGACGTCAGTTGACAGTTATATGGAATGACTGCTAGATAGCATCCTTGAAGAGTCTTGAATTGTTCTTGGTTACAGGTAGTTTCAACTTTGGTAGGTGTTGGGAAGCACATAGTATAATGCTTATCGTCGAGTTGTTCGAGAGCTTCTTTCTTCATAATAACTGAGGTAAGTTTACAGGATTCATAGAGTTCTTGTTTCAAGATGAGATGCTGTATACAGTCAGGTTTATCTAGGAGTTTATAGTTGGGCTTTGCTTGGCAGAAATATGACGTATTAACCTTCGGACATTCTGTCTCCATGTACATAAAATCATTACCAGAAATTGCTATAAAGGGTGAGGTAGGAATTAGAATATTTCTATCTCTATTTGGGACTATGGATAGTTTATATAGGATATAGGATTGAGGATAGGTAATCGGCATTTTAATAACTATAACTACTCGTTTATCTGTATAAAAGTAACCTAGTCTAATTATATCATAGAAATCTCTGATATCTACGTCAGGGATTTCTTTATTATTATATATAATCTTAACTTTATCGATTATAGCCTTAAGATTATTTAAACTAACCACTGAATGTGGAGTGCTCGATGCACGAATAAAAGCTAGAGTATTCTCTAGTTTAAATATTTCTTGAGATAAATCCTCAATATTATCTCCTAGTATTACCAAGTTTTGTGCCAAATGGGCATATAATTCTCTTCTACTCAGAACCTTATCTATTCTAGCCTGATTCCTTACTATGCTATCTAAAATTTTTGAATTGTAAGAAATCCATTCTTTATTTAATGTAATATGTTTATTTAATTCAGTTTCAATTTTATATTCATTATCCTGAAGTACCTGAATAGCTCTATCATATTTAATAGCATCGGATTGATCTAGGTTTCCAGATATACTTTTAATAATTGATCCTAGTCCATCAATGAGTCCTCTCTTAAAACGATGTGGCTCGAAAGTCTCTAATTGATCTGAGATAAAAATAGTTTTAGACTGTAGATGATCTAAATGAGCATCATAGATATTTATAGATTCGTTATTTAATTTAAGTTTAATTTGAGAGAGTTGAGACTGAACTAGTTTTATCTGAATACGAACATTATCAAGATCCACGTAATTTAGGAAGGAGTGGTAATGAGCTATGATTTTCGTAGGTCCTAGTTTAAATGGTAGTAATCCCGGTCCACTGTCTAGGGAGTCAATCGTTACTTCTTGTCCTCTCGTCAGCTGGAGTAGTAACAGTGTTAGTAGAAGTATCTTGTGCATTTTATATCCTTCTGCCGTATCGATAGCTGGATACTCCTCTGACTGCAACCACTTCGTAGGTTCTGGATCACCGCACTTTTCACCGACTCTATGTCTATGATCTATTCGCAATGATCCTACCGACTGCGCCAATTACGACGGCTACAGACGGAGGGTGCAAAAAAATATAAAACTTTATTTATAGAAATAGAACATTAATATAATTCTGAATAAAAATTACAATAATTTCATAAAACTAAGTGACGTGACAATTGCTCAAAATTGGAAACAAATGTGTCGAACTCCGGTGCGCGGCCAGGTGCATCGAGATGGGTTGCGAAACGGCGCTGCGGGTGGTCTAAATCATACGATGTGGTCCGTAGAAGTACTTATCACTAATCAGCGATAATAAGGGTGGTCACACATGTAACAAACTAATAAACAAATAAATTTACAATCGCATTTATAATATTAGTAAGGACACAGAATACATAATAGTACAAGTAAGGATAGGATTAGATGCATTTTAATGCAACGACGAAGGGGCGGCTGGGCTCTTTTGTTAAACAATTGTTATCTAAAACGCCGTGATTGGAGGAAAAAACATTTATTTTGTTAAAAAGTGCGCAAAATAACCTAAAAAATTTAAGGAGCTCCATAACCATCACCTCATATTTGCCGTGTCACATTTTGGAGCTACAGCAGCACTCGTTGGTACGTGATGGTCGCTACCGTGCGGCCGCCAAATATTGACGGACCACTAATGGACTCTTCCACGGCTGGTAAAGAAAGTGACCGATGAAAGGGAACGTTTTGCGATTTACTTTTAGCAATCGCCGCCGTCTCAATTAAAGGAATTTAAATAGATGATATAATAATTTAGCTGAGACCCGGATTTTCACGCCCGAATGGACTTCGGGATAAAAAGCTCACAGGACATGTTCATATGTACCTACTTATTTAGTAATAACAACAACAGTTGGCAATTGCTAAAATAACATTGTTGCGGCCGGAGCCTGGCAACTCCACCGGACCGGATGCGGGAGACGATGCGGCGCCGGCGGTGGAAGGAAACTAACAGACAGCCATCTTGTAACTCGTCCGTCTCGTCTAGGAGCCATTCTTCCTCTCGCACACTTGAAACACTTGTAAAGTAAATAAAGATCTTCTTCGAAGTCAGCGCCTTTTTTACAGTCCTACACACAGCATACATCGAATTCCCAGGCATCAGTGCCAACAAACATCGCATCCCATGTCTTTGTGACAAATTTTCCACGCTATTTTCGCCAATCATTTATCTATTCTCATTTCTTCTCAGCAGTGGTCGGTCAGAAATGCTAGTAGTTTTGTAGCTTTGAGATTTAAAATCTATAAATTCGAAAGTGAGTTTGTTTGTTTGTAACCTCTTCACGCTTTATCTACTGAACCAATCGTCCTTAAATTTCGCATGCTTACACATAGTTGGAAGTACTGAGAAGGACATAGGGTACCTTTCATCCCGGGAAAAAGGACTGTTACCGTGGGAAATTCACGCAGGCGAAGCCGCGGGCAAAAGCTAGTACAATATAATTATGTTATTAGTTTTTGACGTGAAAAAATGCCTGTGCTGTGGTGAAGGCTAAAAAGTATTTATGACTTTTGACTTTCTCACAAAATGTGGCACAAGCAGTGATGCGTATGGTAAGAAATGTAAAACCGCAAAATTCAAAATATGGTTGCAAAATTAAACGGTTGTTTGTCATATTTATTTTGTTACTGATTGCGTACATCGATGATTTATTACTTGGTCGAAATGTTTACTCAATAATGTCGAGATTGTTTGTTTTCTAAAGGATTTTCTATCAACATCGTTAAGCAATTATGACAGCATAGCAAATAGGCAACACATTGACATTTACTGTAGATTACGTACAGGTACATACCAAATTAAAATAAAAACAGAGTAATATACTCAATTGGACGCAGATCGATTGTGTGATTGATATATTAACGCAGAGACGAATGAAAATAAGATATTGAAATTCCGCAGAGAGTAGGATCGTTAAATACTTAGAGTAGGTAAGTGAGCATGATGAAATTTTGTACTTACACGATAGCATACACATAAACCGGAAAAACACATAGAAATTTTATCCCGAATTTATTATGGGAGACCCACGGTGCAACTAGTATATAATATCTCACTATAAAATCGCTAGTCAAAAACAAACTCATCTCGCCATTTTTTTAACCGTGATATCATAGAGTTTGTCCCAAATCAAGTTCATTTTAAACCGTTTTTAACTCATTTTAATGGCGAATTAGACGAGTCAAAACAATCATAGGTAGAACTTTTCCATGCATTTTGATTGATTTGCTATGGTATAGTTAAAAAATATCAAACATCAAGGCATTAGTATAAATCAATATAAGCTAGTTACTTAGTAAGAATACCTATAATTTAGTTAGTAATAGTACACTAATATTGATAAAATACATAGTACACGAACATTTTAATGACGATTGTATTTAATAAACTATAACGTCATAACTAAAAAGCAAATATATAGTCAATAATTACGCAACTCAATATAATACCAAATGACGCAGTATATTTGAACATGTCTTAGTCAGAGAATGGTATCGAAGCAGAGAAAAAAAGTTTTTTTTTTGTAATCCACATACAAAATAACGTACACCAATTTATTATTACTGCTAGATGTACCCTAGGTCTAGGGAATAAAGGCAATTTGGGAAAATCTAGACAGCCTAAACGATGATACCTGTGATGATACTTTAGCAGTATTCGTAAAAGATGTAAGAAAACGGAAAATTATTCAGATCCATTACATGTAAATTCTTTGTCACACGCCAAAGCTCTGTCTTTCCCGTAAATAATGAGACGTGATCGCAAACCAATAAGCACATCTAGACAGAGCACCGTGGTGAGGTCATTACACAAATCAACGGTCACTTAACCCCACCCGGCACTGAGTGCTGCTCCCTCTATCCTCATTAGTTTGGACCCAATCCGGTCAAATTTTAGGAAGGTTACGGTAATGAGGAGGTTCAAATTCGAATTATATTCAAAGTATAGATATAATTTAATTTGGTTTATTTATTACTATTTTTTTAATCTATGCATGAGTTATATGAGTAAATACTCCGTGCCAACCATCGTGACCAAAGGCACATCTCATCACGCCGGACTGTCATGCCGGAGGTCCCGGTTTCGATCCCCGGTCGGGTCAATATGGAAAATGATATTTTTCAGATTGATCTGGATCTTGGATGTTTATCTATATATTCATTTGTGATAAAATATAGTATCGTTAGGTTAGTATCCCATAAAACAAGGCTCGAACTTACTTTGGGCAACTTTGGGGCTAACTCAATCTGTGTGATTTGTGAAATATTGGCAAAATCGTAATGTAATTCTACGGAGTCAAAGAAGTAACGAAAACGGGACACGTTCAGGGAGTGTGTTTGATGACCGCTAGATTGCCGTGAAATTGGCAGAGGGACCAGGATGTACCTAACTCTATGAGAGGGACAGAGGGCCGCGGGGACGGGACGCGGGGCACAGGGGGAGGGACCTGCGCCTGACGCTGGCCGAACTGTAATTAGTGTCCTAAAGTTAAATTCAAATGTGGAAATTTATTTCGCAAGTTTGGAATTTAAATGGGTTTGGGATGTAACGGTTTTGTTTGTAGATTCAATATTTTCGGGTGGGAATAAAAAATAAGCCTTGGTTGGTAATTTAGGGATAAAATCATTACTGAACAAATTTTGAGAGTTAAAGTTTATTTTTCCGACAAAAAACTGAAGTGATGGAAATGATATTTGACCGAGCGAGCGCAGCGAGCGAAGCGTCTCAGTTTCCACTAGCCGAAAATTCTTTTGTCTGTCCGGATGTTATCGCCTACAGGTCGCATTTCTGAACCGATTCTCATGAAATTTTGTGAGCAGGTTCAGTAATTTTATAGAATTTTTTAGTCGAGCCAGTTTTTCGAAATTTGAAAAAATGGCGGAAATATATAAAAAAACCTCATATCCAAGCTATTTAAAAAAAAAAATCAAAAATGTCATTACACTTTTTTGTTATTCTTATAAAGACGCAACTTTTTTGTCTGAACAACATAGTGAAATTCAATAAAACCGCTATAAATCCATAGTAACGATAGTTCACAAAAAAATCAATAGATGGCGCAGAAAAGCTTTTAATACTCGCAAATTCACTATTGCGTATCGTATTGTGGAATGCTTTGCTTGGCGGAATCATCTTGAACACTTGAAAATTAGTCTGATATCAAAAAACTTCATTGTATGATTAGAATCCTATTATAAAAAAAGTTATAAATATAATACCTACATAGGTACCTACTAATCTAAGAGATTCGATTTCAAATTGAACTTTCTTTTTTTAGGGTTCCGAAGTAAACAAGGAAAAATAAAAAATAAATAAAACCCTTATAGTTTCGTCATGTCTGTCCGTCCGTCCGTCCGTCCGTTCGTCTGTCTGCGGCTAATCTCAGAGACTACCAGTACTAGAAAACTGTTATTTGGTAGAGATATACATATTTATTACGCGGAGCGAACTGTAGAATAAAATTAGGAAAAATATTTTTTTTTAGGGGGCCTCCCCTACACCTAAAGTGGGGATGATTTTTTTTTCTCTCGATTATACCATCGTGTGGGGTATCATTTGATAGGTCTTTTATAAATATTATGAGTGTCTGAAAAACATCTTTTGATTTAGGGATCCGTGTGCGAAATATGTAACTTTAAAGTGATAAATTTTTTTAGAGTCAAGTGTCCTCCCCCTCGAACAGGAAAATGGTGGAGGGTGGATACATGAAACAAATTATAATAACTAGCAAATATAATGAATTTAAAAGGATACCACGGCTATGTAGACTTTACACGTTAATGAGTAATAGACGAGAAACTTACAAAATTGACTTTAGTATGAAAAATATTCGTAGAAACAATTTTCATTCTATATGATGGTATATACTTAGGTTATTTTCATTAGTTATATAAAAGTGGAAGTAAATATAAGTTCATGTGTCCGCATTTCTACAGGATAGGTACCTTCGGAACCCTACATTGCGCGTGGCCCGACACGCACTTGACCAATTATTTTAACTTTAATTTTGTTGCGCAAATTACATATACATATAACCAATAGGTCCCATGCATTTCTGACGACTGACAACCCCCGTGCCCTAACGATCGTCACGCCGGACGGCCACACCAGAGGTCCCGGGTTCGATCCTCGGTCGGGTCAAGATGGAAAATAATCTTTTTCAGATTGACGTGGGTTTTGGATATTTTTATCTATATATATATTTGTTATAAAATTGTTAAATTAGCATCCCGAAAAGTCTTGAACTTACGTTGGGGCTAACTCAGTCTGTGTGATTTGTCCGTATATATTTATTTATTATTATTTATTTTTTTCGAGGCAAAAAAGGCAGGTTTCAGTCAATTTTTTAGTGGTTTTGACCAACCACAGGAACATGTTTGGGCTTATGGGTAAAATATGAGACTTTTTACTTTCTTTCCAGCATTGGTAGGTTGGTTTCAAAACTCTTCTAAGCCAGGGACACGGTATAATATCGGTTTTTTCGTGGAAGTGCTCGCGAGGTCTACTGTTCTCACAGAACCACTAGTTATTACGGGAAGAACTGAATAAATATTTTACGAATTCTTCTTCTAAAGGTGCCTCTCTGATTCTTGGATGTTTTGCAATCAGGACTTTTTCCTTTCCTTTCTATTTTAGAAATCAAATACATCAATTGTGACTATGCATTTGATTGGTCAGTTACAATTTTAAATCCAATAAATTAGCGTAACTAACTTAAAATTACATATAAAACAGTATCATAATGTGGAATCGGACATCATATTTAGCTAAAACTTTAAAATCGAGATCACTACATACCTACTTACCTATTTACAAAAATACATTAAGGCGCACGAGCCTCCTTTTACTTACTTAAAATTTCTGTAGCAGTATAAAAAATCACTTAAAATTACAAAAGTCCAACACATCGCCTCTCCGAACCCAGTTGTCGAGTGACACTTCGTCCCTCCGTCCACCCCGGTCAGTAGGTTCAATTACCGGGTGTTTGTTGTCAAAATATATGCGCACCTTCATCACATCTTCCCGCCATGACAGGGGCTGAATTGGACACCGGCCACCGAGAAATTATTCTCAGAAATTTTGATCTAGTTGGACGAAAATACGGTTTGGATAGGCCATAAAAAATAAAACGTAACAATTGACATTTATTTTTCTAAATTTATGAAATAGGCATGGATTTCATATCCTATGGACAACTAAAAATTCCTTGGGGATTTTAAAAATCTTTATTCTTTTTACATGAATGGTAAAAATATTATTATAATAACTAGCTGTCGCCCGCGGCTTCGCCCGCGTGAGTTTCGCTTTGATAAAAATTCTTTTTGTGTTCCAAACTGTTTCAGATGTTTCGGATTTTCGTTTTTTTTATTATGTTTATCAGATTAATCAAGTTTTGCTAAGGCGCCATTTCCATATATGTTTTAGTGTAGCTGGTCTCTTGAAGCTTTTCATCAGATGTTCCATATCTTCAAATTTTATACGTCAGCAGAAAATGCTCATCAGGTTGAACGACTTTTACTAAGGCGCCATTTCCATATATGTTATAGTGTAGCTGGTCTCTTTCAGTTCTTCATCAGATGTTCCAGATCTTCAATTTTTATACGTCAGCAGAAAATGCTCATCAGGTTGAACGACTTTTGTTAAGGCACCATTTCCATATTTCTTATAGTTTAGCTGTTCTGTTATGGTTCTTCATCAGGTGTTCCAGTTTTCAAAATCAATTACAGCCTATATGTTACCCAGACTTAATAGCTATACAACAAAAAAAGTTTCATTCAATTCCGTCCAGTAGTTTTTGCGTGAAACGCGTACATACATACAGACAGACAGACAGACAGACAGACAGACAGACAGACAGACAGACAGACAGACAGACAGACAAGAAATTCCAAAAAATTTTTTTGCTTTCTATTATTCTTTTTAAGTGTCCCTCTATCCATTTTAGTCAAAAATACTAAATGTACAGACAAAATATTTTTACTGTTTTATTATATGTATAGATAATATAATTTTATTTCGGAAAAGTCTATAGAAATGTTAGTTACAATGCCCTTAAAACTATGTTAGTACCTTATTTACGTGTAATTGAGTCCAATGTTTTAGTATGGGCCCATCTACCCTGCCAGCGATGACTGGTTATGAAATGAATACTGTTTTTAGACGTGAGTTTGTATTTCTTACTTAATCACGTAAAATCTACAAAGTAGACGGATTTTGATGAATTTTGGTACTTACTCGGGGGTAAAAAATACCAGCAATAGCAAATACCTAATTAGAGTAAGTAGATTTTATCCTAAAATTCCGAAATTCAGCAGCTCGTTACATACAAACTATTTCCAAAAAGGAAACCACAAAACCCATAATATATCATCCAAAAACATCCAATAAACCTAAACACTACAAAAAGCAATTTCATGAATGTAAACATCTATTTACGTATCATTAAACGGTTTGATTCCAACAACCGACGCCTGCGCAACCGTCATTGAATCCCAACTAAAATAGCGCAACTTTTCAATTAAAAACTCACTGAGATCGTCCGATAACAAAATGTCTGCTCGTTCAAAAGAATTTTGTAACGTTACAAAATAAAGAGGGTACAGAAGGGTATTTAAAATTTAGAGGCGAGAGACTCTATTATCAGTTAGCCCCTCGCCTCTAATTTTTACTACCTATATCAATAGTGATCTGATTCTAAAGTAACAACTGTTTTACAGAAACTGACCTTTACAATTTTGAAATCTCAATATTTCTACGTAGCTTGTAACGTTGCATAAATCGCATTTAATAAGAATAAGATTCCAGAGCACATGCATATTTAGGTATTCAACATTGTATTTATTATGAAAGATCGCATCCTCATTACCATTCTGATATAACTAAGTAATTATTCCAGACCAATGTTTGAGTGGATTGCAAGCTGAGATTTATGGAAGACAAAAAAGTCAGACAGAAGACAAAAATTATAAGCCCAAGTCATATAGCTACGTAATCAGTGTTTCTGTTCTAAACGGGGATAAAGCTGAGCTATGGTATCCGTTTTGTCTTGCTCTCTAAGCATTTTCCCATAATTTCGGATCATTTCTAAACGGACGTCAACTCTGTAACCTCCAAATTGAGAACCGCGCACTTTTTCCACAGACTTTTTCTGATGCCGCAGCGATACGGAATAATAAGTCCGAAACACAGGCACACACAATGGCAGACGGAATGGGGAGTAATATTTTATTGAAAGCCCCTTTGCGCTGGAGTGTTTGGTAAATAGAATGAGCGGCAAGCGCAGCGTAATGTGCGGGATATTGCTGCCGTTTGAGTTTTCGAGTCTGAGTTTGGTATGTCTGTAGATTCAGTTAGATAATGTACAATAACCGTAAACGAACGGTTCTTAACCTTCAACACGGACTTCCGCGCTCCATCTTGGTCTATGTTCTTATTCCTATTTTATTCGTAATACTTTCAAGGATATTAAATGTAAGGTACATTTCACATTTTATTGCCCCATTGCAAGGCACCGTCTACCCCAAGCTAGGACACAAACAGGCAGGCCCTGACAGACTTTTTTCGGTGACACAATATCATCTATACATATAATAAAACAGTAAAAATATTTTGTCTGTACATTTAGTATTTTTGACTAAAATGGATAGAGGGACACGTAAAAAGAACAATAGAAAGCAAAAAAATTTTTTTGGAATTTCTTGTCTGTCTGTCTGTCTGTCTGTCTGTCTGTCTGTCTGTCTGTATGTATGTACGCGTTTCACGCAAAAACTACTGGACGGATTTGAATGAAACTTTTTTTGTTGTATAGCTATTAAGCCTGGGCAACATATAGGCTATAATTCATTTTGAAAACTGGAACACCTGATGAAGAACCATAACAGAACAGCTAAACCATAAGAAATATGGAAATGGTGCCTTAACAAAAATCGTTCAACCTGCTGAGCATTTTCTGCTGACGTATAAAAATTGAAGATCTGGAACATCTGATGAAGAACTGCAAGAGACCAGCTACACTATAACATATATGGAAATGGCGCCTTAACAAAAATCGTTCAACCTGATGAGCATTTTCTGCTGACGTATAAAAATTGAAGATCTGGAACATCTGATGAATAACTCCAAGAGACCAGCTACACTATAACATATATGGAAATGGCGCTTTAGCAAAACTTGATTAATCTAATGAGCATTTTCTGTAGACGTATAAAAATCGAAGATCCGAAACATCTGAAACTGTTTGGAACACAAAAATACTTTTCATCTAAGCGAAACTCACGCGGGCGAAGCCGCGGGCGACAGCTAGTATACAATATTAGATTAAGAGCATAGTTGGGTGAGATCTATTTTTGCACCAGTGCCAGGGTTACCTAGCTACGCCACGCTCCAAACATTTGTTGGCAAGTGTCAAAATCGTAGAAAGTTAAGGTCAGTTTCTGCCTATTACCGTAAAGGCGCTTTCAAGCTGGTCGAGCGAAGAAAAAGCAACATTAAGAACGTGCCAACTGCCTCTCTTCCCGCGCAGATTGTAAAAGTGTTATATCGGAGATTAATAAAATGACCGCTTTGCTCCGAAGCTGACTTATTACTGGGGAAGATACCCACAAAACTTAACTTATTAAAAGATACATATAGTACAAAAAGTTAATCAAGAGAATAGGTCATGCTAGGAATTCTTGTCTGACGAGTTCTAGCAAAGCCGGGCCTTCGGGTCTCACGACTCCTGGCTTTGTCTACCCCGTAAGGGTATATGGACGTGATACCTTATCTTTATGTAAAGATGTATGTGGCCAATGTCCAGCAGTATCATAGACATGGAAAAAAAAGTCATTCTTTGTTTTTTTTTTACTTTTTGAGCAGTATACCCCTTGGTAAAGGTGTAAGTGTCTGTGGTGTGCGCACCTGAGCGGCTGCTTTAGTTTCCAGGTTGATGACCTCCACCTCCGGCGGGATGGGCCACGTCAACAACATGGGGGGCCTGGCCGCCTGCGCGGGGCCAGACGCGAAGCCTATGCAGTTCCCGCTGGCCCAGAGACGGAAAAGGAGGGTGCTGTTTACGCAAGCTCAAGTAAGTCACTTTATTTTTATAATATATGCTGTATGCTGACCTCCAAACTTCATTTTAAAGATGGCATCATCTGATGATGATTTGTAAAGTGTCTTGGGCAGGGTCTGGCTTATGGGCCATGAAGTTTATATTAGACGAAAGGCAAAAAAGGAGAGCGTTTTTCACGCAAGATCAAGCAATCCCCAATCTTATATGCCTGGTAACGGGACTTGGATGGTCCTGCATCAAGATGAGGAGAGAATAGCGCAGTAAATAGAGCGAACCTTCCCTAGGGGTTAATTACGTGCGGTCCAGTAACTCAATTTTTTTTATATTATTGTTTAGGATGGTTGTAAGTATTTTAAATAAATATGGCACAATTGATTAGCTTTTGCACTCGCCACCAAATTGGAAAAATAAAAAAAAAATCACCACTTTGTTCGGTTTTTCGCTTATATTTTCTTTTAAGTGCATTTTCGCTAGAAAAGTGTTCTACACAATGTTGTAGAAAATTAAATTTTCCGTTATATACATTTTATATTTTGTTTCTAGGACTGACAATTTCCGAGAAAAAAAAATTCTTTGCCTTAAAAAAATCTCATTTTTCAAACATTCGTCAATCTTTTTTAATTTAAAACGATGTAATCCAGTCATGACCTATTCTAGGAGAAAAAGTAGCAGAACAAACATCGTAGGGAATTTAATTACCTGCAAAACGCAATTGCATATTTCTTCACCAACCCTGCAAGGTGGAGAGTAAAACTAAATGATAAAACAACGGAAATTGTTTTTTGCTATAATATTTTACTTTTTACTAACTGAATCTCGGTTCCATGGAAATTTCGGGATATAAAGTACCTTATGTGCTAGTCCTGATATTTTTCTACTAGTATACCAAATTTAATCGAAATCCGTCTAGTAGATTTTGTGTGATTAAGCATCAAATATCACATCCAAACTTTCCCATTTATAGTGTGATTCATTGCAGGTGAGTAACCGGTACCTGATTGGGACACTGTAAAAGTGTCTGTGGACATTATCAAGTACAGATATTAGATAATATTTGCTTCATCAGCAATAAAGATTGGGAAAGAAACCCGATTTTAAAATGAAAAAGTTTGGATGTGATATTTCTTGCTCAATCTAAAAAATCTACTAGACGGGTTTCGATAAAATTTGGTATGCTAGTAGAAAAATATCAGGGCTAGCACATAAGGTACTTTTTATCCCAATATTCCTATGGGAGTAAAGCCCCCGGCTGCAGCTAGTAGACAATAAAATATGATAGCAAAAACGTAATATTTTAACTTTTACTTTTACTGCCTACTCCGTAGGGTTGGTTAAAAAAAATTACATGTGTTTTGTAGGCAATTAAACTTTCTTCAAATTTTATTCCAATATATATTTTCCTAGAGTAGGCTATAAATGAATTACAGCGCTCTGAAGTAAAAAGTTTGACAAATTTCCAAATGCGATTAAAAAATGCGATTTTTTTAAAGTGCACATCTCCATAACTATTAGTCCTAGAAACAAAATATAAATTGTACATTATAGGAAATTTATTTTTACAACGTAGTGTAGAACTCTAATGTAGCTAAAATGCATCTAAACGAAGGTGAGAGCGCAAATCTGAATTAAGTGGCATTTTTTTTTGGTTTTTCCAACATATGGCGGGCGTGGAAGGGGGGAGAAATTGTGCCTCTTGCATTTTAAACACTTACTAACCATCCTAAATAACATATCAAAAATTCAGAACTATTGAACCATTTGTAAGTAAACCCTACCCTTAGCTCTATTTTGGTCTTTATTCAATGAACTATGGACGGATTTGTATTTAATTTGGTATACTAGTAGAAAAATACCAGAAATAGTACATAGGTTACTTTATATCTTGAAATTCCCACGGGAGCGAAGACCCCAGGCGCAGTTAGCAGAAAATAAAATATTATAACAAAAAAAGCAATATTCCGTAGGTTTAATATTGAGTTTTACTCCCCATTCTGCAGGGTTGGTTAAGAAAAATGCAAATGCGTTTTGTAGGTAATTAAATTCCCTACAAATTTTGTTCCAATACTTATTCTCCTAAAATATGCCATAACTAGATTACAGCGTTCTGAAGTGAACAGTTTGACAAATTTCCGAAAAAGGAGATTTTTTTAATTTTTTTTATAAGCACACATCTCGGTAACTATCAGTCCTAGATACAAAATGTAAAATGTAAATAATGGGAAATTTAATTATCTACAAGATTTTGTAGAACACTTTCCTAGCAAAAATGCATCTAAACGAAAATATGAGCCTAAATCTGAAAAAAGTTTTTTTTTTTTTAGTTTTTTTAAGATTACCATGGACGCGGAAACTTGGCAATTGTGCCCTTTTTATTTTGAATACTCACAATAATCCTACACAACATTTCAAAAAATTCACAATTACTGGACCGTTTGTAATTTGATTCTCGTCTATTTACTGCGCTAGAAGAACATATTAATATAAGGTATATATGATGTTCTTCACTCCTTTCACGGGCTTTTTCTCGGTGGGAAACTTGAGACAGCTGGATTAGATGAGATGAATGTAAAAGATTTTTTCCGTAACAATTATGGTTTTAGAGATTAGCGAGTGAAAATACCCTTCAGCTTTATTGTGTTACTGGTGTTTACCATCGGTTTCGCCCGCCTGCACTCATTTCGCCCCCGCTTAGGGGTGGGATAGAATTTTGAAAATTCCTTTCTTAGTGGTCATTTTGCGCTACATATAAAGAACCTCTTTGCAAAATTTTATGTGTTCAACGTACCAACGTACTAATCATAGTACATAATTGATACGGAATATAAAATTGGACGATACTGATCACAGTATCGTCAAATTTTATATTATGTCGCAGCCAATTATTATAATTAGCTGTTCAATTAACTGCCTAACCTGTTCAATAAAAACTTGTTTAAAAATTAAACTCCGTTGCGAAGCTAGCTTTCTTGAACTTAACCTCTATAATATACTTTAACCTTACCAGACATATCTAGGTAACTTCCCCAACTTTTGTTCATTTCCCCGTGCCCCGAATAAGTTCCCCGTATTTGCCCCGAGGGGAGCTTCCACGGAGCTTTATTTGCCGATCATTTTACAAATAAATACCGGCTGGGGGACTACCTGCGATAATTTACGACTTAAAGACGACCACTCACGATTTTGTAGCACTCTTTCGACGATGATAATATACAAAGTGGTTTAAGTTATAGGAAGTTTAGTTATATAAACAGTAAATTTATACCTGATCTTTCTAAAATCCGTATACCACTTAATTTAGTTTGCTAACGGTTAATCAAATTATATAAGTAAGTATACATGACACCCATATACTAATATTATAAACTTGCGGTGCCTTGCGGCTTCGCTCCCGAGGGAATTAAGAGATTTCGAATACCCTAAAGACTTTTCATATCTTTCACACACCGAAAGAGTTTTTCAAACCGAACCCGTGATTTCAGAGAGTGATTCAAACAGACCAATGTACAAATTCTTTAGCATTATTATCCTAATAATAGCATTATTATTCTAATATTATAAATGCGAAAGTGAGTTTGTTTGTTGGTTTGATGTTTGTTTGTTACCTCTTCACGCTTTATCTACTGAACCAATCTTCCTGAAATTTCGCATACACATAGCTGGAAGTACGAAGAAGGACATAGGGTACCTTTCATCCCGGGAAAAAGCAATGTTCCCGTGGGAAATTCACGCGGGCGAAGCCACGGGCGAAAGCTAGTATTTACTATTCGTATAAATAGATGTAAAAGTCTGTCTGTTCCGGTTTCACGGCTAACCAATCAATCAAAGGCAATCTGGCTCAAAACCTATTTAAAATATGTATTGTGTGAATTTTTGTAAATTGTAATCTATTGTTTATACCTAAATAAATAAAATAACCGCTGACTTAAGGCTGAGAAAATTCGTGACGTATAATGAATAGCCTGCCTTAGCTAGGGGAGATTTCCTGATGGCGCGAAACGTGAGTTTTATTGCAGGCTGCCATGGCGACCGGCCGGAATTATACAATGCAATTGTGGCAAATTGTCCAAAAGTTACCGATGGAAATTGACTTTCGTTCGTTGGAAATGTTTACTTTCTATGACGTTTAGATTGGTTTAGGTATAACAAAGTTAAAAACAACTGGCTAAAAGATCTAAAATCGAATTTTGTGAAGAATATTTTGTTACTAGGTAATTCAGGCTCGTATTTGCCAGACACATTAGTTAGAGAACAAAACAAATAAAATAAAAAAAAAATCATATTTGTGTTCACTTCAATTATGTTTAAAAACTAAAGATCACGTCTCTTCTTCTTCTTCCGTGCCTTATCCCATTATTTGGGGTCGGCCCTCCTCGTACGTCGGCGCCAGGACGACCTGTCCTGGGTTGTCAGAGTGTCTACTTGAGCCCGTCCCAAATCTTTGGTGAGGGTTGTCATCCACGTTGCTGGCGGACGTCCTCTGCCCCTTCTTGTTTCAGGTATGGCCATAGCTCTCCTAACCGCATGCTCTTCCCCTCTTCTCATCACATGGCCAAACCATCTCAGACGACCCTCGGCCATCTTGTCTGCTATTGGAGCGACTTTGAAGGAGCCTCTGATATATTCGTTCCGAATCCTGTCAAGCCTCGTCACACCAGCTGACCATCGCAACATTTCCATTTTAGTTGTGTGCAACTTTTGCTCATGTTTTTTCGTAGAAGCCCAACACTCGGAACCGTACATCATAGCAGGCCTTACTGCAGTCTTGTAGATTTTACCCTTAAGTTTTATTGGCATTCGATTATCACAGAGCACTCCTGTTAGGGATCTCCACTTCAACCAGGCTGCATTTACTCTGTGGGTAACATCTACGTCTATATCTGCATTGACCCTAGATATTTAAATTGGTCAACTTTAGGCAGTGGTTCTCCTTGAATGCAGATGTCAGTGCATTGGGATGGTTGGTCGCCAAAGCCGCACATTAGGTACTCTCTCTTGGTTCCGCTAATGCGGAGTCCATTGTTCTCGAGCGCTTCTCTCCATTTCTGAACGTTGGCATTCAATCTATCTGCGCATTTGTCTATATAAAAACTAAAGATCACGTATAATAAAGAAAAAATACACTACGCTAATGGAATATGGACACGATTCTTTTTTAATAACCTTAAAATCACTAAAAGTCTTAAAACGCCTACAGTCTACAGGATTATCAATGAAGTCCTACTATACATTACAGTAAAAAAAGGCAAAAAAAAGCAATTTGTTAAAAATTGCGACTGTCATAATTTACTTCATTATTTTTATATCTATCTTACTTTATTTATTTGGAATAAGTCCATTTTTTACCCAAGAATTTGTCGGCTTTTGTTACTATTAAACTTGACTAATTAGCGGACAGAACCTGGGTATTTTGCCGTAAAAAATATATCTTAGAGTGAAAATGACAGACAATTAGAAGTTAGATTGTGAGCTTCATGGCGACCTGGTCACGTTCGCACACTTGACGCGCCCTCTTTGGGGGAACAGCGAAGAAACTTCTACTAAATACGAATATTCAACGTCATTTTTACTCGACTGCCGTAAAGGGTGTATCACATTTGTTGCCTGTATGTAGTATGTCCTCTCTCTCTCTTTAGTCGTATTTCCTCATGACTGAGGGTCGTGGTCATTATATGAAATGATGTACTCTGAATCTATGAACTCATGTAGCCCGGGCAGGATTCGAATCTGGGATTTTGTATTCACAGGCGGGCGCCCTACCACTCGGCCACCACCGCTTCGTATGTCGTGGTATCCCTAAGGATCTCTGGTAATCTTATTTCGATATATACATATGTAGTTAGGCATTTTTCTTGTAAAATTAGTACTCGTAAAAAACATTCCGGGGCAGTGGTCCAACTGCTCTGTCCAACTAGTTGGACCATGGCCTTTATTAGGGGCAGTTGTCCAACTTTAAAAAAGTTGGACCACAGCACCTTTTGAGGGTTCTGTGGTCAAATATATTCTTAGAGTGGAAATTAAGATGGCAGATAATTAAACGTATATCGTCAAGTATCATAGTAGTAGTCGTATAGTTTAGTTAGTATATAAGTCTACTCTATCGCATTAGGTGAAAACCTGTAATGGTAGTTGTAAGTAATTTTTAAATAAATAAATAAGTATATCTTTAAATATTATTAAATATTCGAGATTAAGTAGGTTTTCACTGCCATTACTCCCACATGTCAGTAAAAGAAAGAATATTCGACATCTTTGACGATTTCGTGGTATCCCTAAGGATCTCTGGTAACCTTATTTCCCTGCGACATATACATATAGCGATTCTTCTTTTTATCGAGTAGGTTATTACTAACGCTGGTGTCAGATTTTATTCAAGTCGCCTAAAGGCATATGACATGACTTTTACGACTACCGAAATCTAGTGGCTAAACTAAACAGTCAGCCCATGTGCAGGTTTCCTCACGATGTTTTCCTTCACTGGAAGCAGGTGTTGGTCTATGAGAAAACTACCATACATGATTCAGATTAGTCTGCAATCTCATGTGACACAGGAAGGATTTGAACCCTCAGGCGGGTGTCATTACCACTTGGCCACCACCGCTTCATATAGCGATGTGTTCCTCATGAACATATCCAATGGTCTCTCAACTTTGGATGCCGACAACAACATGGCCGTACGTTTGAATCTCACCTAAACCGAATATACGAATTGCAACTTCGTATAATTAAGTGTATATTGCCTGCTAAAATTAAGGATAAACACAAAGATGACAATGACGGCTTATTTTACCACTGCAGACTGATGCCAGTACATGATAAAATCAAATTCCTTTTATTAGTAGAGAAATATCAAAATAAATCATTACCAATAACATGCTTTGCTACCGCAACTCATAATATTGCGACTAGGAATAGATCAAATCTAAAACTTCAACTACCTCGATACACTAACTCCTATGGAAAAAATAGACTTGCCTTTAAAATACCATTTTTATTGAATCAGTTACCAAATAATGTAAAAACAGAACTTACAGGGAAGAATATTAAAACAAAACTAAAACACTATTTCATTAATAAATTAAATACAAAAAATCTTACTTAACTGTAATAAATAGTAAAAAAGACACACCCTGTATTAAAACATATCTGCTTGGTCACCTATTGACAACGTCGTCGGTACTTACTAACCGGTTCTGACAGAGATGGGTAACCACCCGGGTTAAAACCCGAGCCTGGGTTATAACCCAGTTACGACCCATTTCAATCCACCCAAACCACCCATTGACCGGGTGAAAACTAAATATTGTAAAAAAATATTTTTTTGTGTATTATTACAAGCGATTATTACGTAGGTACCCACCTAGAATGAAACATCTAAATATTCAATGGGAAATACCTATAAATAGTACCACATTTTAACTATTTTGTGTTACTGTGTAATATGAATATGAACATCATATTTATCTCCTATTATTTTAATAACAAGCCACATGAAATTTTGTACAAAGGTCCCTCATGTGACGTAAGTGAGCACTAAGAGAGGAATTTTGGAAAATCAACGCCAAAGGGGGTAAAAAAGGGGTTGAAAGTTTGTATGAAACTTCGTCATTTTTGAAGTTATGTTAATGAAATTATAGATTTACGCTCTTATGTAAAAAAAAATAATAACATCATAATTGAATTTTAAATTTGTACCCCTAAGGGTAAATAATAGGAGTTGAAATGATGTATGAAACTTCACCTTTTTTGATCCAATCTTCCTGTCGCATACTTCTTCTGGTCCAGTACGCTCTTGACAGAGCGGTTGTATTGATAAGGGCAGCTGTAATGCGCTTTACGACGTTTCGCCACCGTTGTCTGTTGGAGGTCATCCTGCTGCACTCGTTAACTGACCCTCCAATGGCAGACTTGATCAGGTCAGTCCAACGGGTGGGTGACCTTCCGCCCGGTCTAGTGCCTTCTGCCTTTCCTTGGACGACAAGGCGTTCTATGGACTGATTGTCACGCCGGAAAACATGGCCGAAAAATGTGAGGATGCAAGATTGTACTATCGAAAACAGACGTTGCTTGATACCGAGTTCTTGAAGTATCGAGACATTCGTGCGAAACTTGGTCCACGAAACCCCAAACATTCTTCTCCAGCACCACATCTCCAGAGCATCTATTTTCTGTCTTTCCACAGAAATATGGGAAATATAAGCGTCCTCACGAGCCTGGTCTTCTTGGCTATGGTTATGTTTCTATTGCTCTTTAGTGAACGGCGACCGCCGCGATGGTTAAAGTTGCCACTGGGAGCGGGAGCGATGAATGATGCTCGACCGCCCCGAAGGGAAGATCTTCCCGCCAGGCTAGGTGTTAGGCCTAGGGAGCCGAGGCTCCGACGATGTTGCGTTGCAGTTCGTATATATAGCGAGTTGCCTTGGAAATTCTGATAGCGCGATTTAGGATTTTTCCGTTTTTGTTGATGAGATTGTGGGTTGTAGTATGGAGATTGAGTGGAGTCTGATCTGTAGTCTATTTGCGATGCTGTGAAGTTATTATTGGTTGGAGAATATTCGTACAATCTTTGTTATTCGCAATTATTTGTCGATATGTAAGTGTAGTGAAGATTGTGACGCCATCTTGTGTCGACCTTGCGAAGTAGTATTGCTTGCCGCCGAGATTTTGTGGAGCCGTCGTTTGTCGAGTCGTCGAGTTGCTGCATTCACTCGGTAGATGGTGGATGCCACAGTATTCCCCCCCCCCCACAAGACCAAAGGTCTGATGTGATGAATCTGCTGTGCAGTCTGTGCTTCGTAGCTTGCAAGGGCCAGTCTTGTGTCCCAGTGAATCGGGAAGTGCTTGTAATCTAGTTGAGACTGTCGGTAGACTTGTGTGCGCCGGTCCTTGCAGAGCCACTACCCTGGTGAGTGAGAGTGCGCCGCCGTCGAAGTCGTTCAGGCGTGGGCTGCAGAGTGCGTCGGTGCGGAAGTCGTCGTTGTTGTCGTTGTGGGTGCAGGACTAGGAAGCTCAGGACCTGATGATACCCGTCGTCATACCAACAATCATTACCATGGTCTTGCGATTAATTCCAAGTCCAAACTCATGGCTCACTCGTTCTATCTTTGACAGTAGCTCTTCCAAGTGTTGCGAACTGGTTGCAAATAAGGTTCATCAATTGTTACACCATCCGTCCAGTCTTCTAAAGTGATACGAATTATAAGCTCTGTGCACACATTGAATAAAAGTTTTAACATAATGCAACCCTGGCCTCCTCCGGCACTAGTATGGAAATCACTTGACAGAACATCATCCATGCGAACTGAGGCTGTGTCATCTTCATATAGACGTCTCAAAAGGTGTACGAGATGTTTTGGTGTGCCCATGTCTAGCAAGGTCTTCCACTATACGGGCCATTTCACCGAGTCAAAAGCTCTGGAGAAATCAACAAAGCAAATAAATACGGGCTTATTTAATTCTCTAGATTTCTTGATAATCTGGCGTACGATAAGAATTTGTTCCCGAGTGCCCTTTCTCTTTACAAAACCTGCTTGTCGCATACACATAGTTAGAAGTACATAGGGTATCTTTCATCCCGGGAAATAGTACTGTTCATGTGGGAAATTCACGCGGACGAAACCGCGGGCAAAAGCTAGTAACGTATTAATGTAATTTTCGTTACCAATATATGATTCGGTATTCATTCGAAAAAAAATTGTCTCTTCTCAGATTAGGTACAAGATGTCATCCTCACTAACAGTATAAATGCGGAAATGATATTGTTTATTACCTCTTCACGCTTTATCTACTGGACCAAACTTCAAAAAAATTCACATAAACATAGTTAGGAGTACTGAGAAGAACATGGTATACTTATTAATCTAAAATAATAATTAGTTTTATTATAAACTGTTTTCACCCATCAAATTGGGTGATAATGGGTTATAACTGGGTTATAACCCAAACCACCCATTATAACCCGGGTGGATTGAAATGGGTTATAACCCATTACCCATCTCTGGTTCTGACTGAGGCGCATGACGACTGGGCGAGCGTGGCGATAGGTACTAATCCATTAAATACGTGTAGATACTTACTATATATTATTCAACTATGCTAATATCACTTACTATATATTATACTTGCGACTTTTAAAGATATATGTGTGTTTTTATAGATATATATTATTTGAATGTTAGAAGATGAATACCCAGTGCCGAGAAAAACTTAATTTAAGGTTATAGTGTACTGTAAATATGTAATGTTGTTTTTTATTGTTAAATAAATAAATAAATAAATAACAAGTAAGGTCCGTGCGAAGTGGAGAAGAAAAAGTAAGAAAACGGACCCTAGCCTCCGACGCGTATGCTGTGCAAGCGGAAAAGCGTTCAGGACCCTTAGACGAAGTCAGATTTTAATATCGAAATCGAAGTTCACAAACGCTAAAATGTATGGGATGACATAAGGTGACGTTAAATCACGTGGTCGATCGCCCTCGTCATCGCAAGTTCATAGAGAAAACGATTCAAAACCATAGAGTAACGAACTGTTTTATCGCTTACTTCCATACATTTCACGTTCGCTTTCGCTTTGATGACGGAAGAAAATTGTTTTGTCATCTGTCGAAACGATTACGAACTTAGATATCGCTTCGTTACGAATCAAATGAAACTTTGCCTAAACCTCCAGATAAGACAGAGGGAGATCTCCAAAACTACATAATTCTACGTAGAAATAAAATAAAACTAACCGACTTTGTGCCGCCATAATGAAACATTCTCGCTAAATTCAAATTACGGTAACGCAAGCTATTTAATGAACGCCCCGCCCACTCCCGCCCTCCCCCGCCCTACGCGCCCCGCCGCCCTACGCGTCCCGCCGCCCTACGGCGCCCTGCCGCCCAAGTGGGGGGCTCGTGCGAGAGTAATTAATTCTATTCTCGATTCTTTAGCCAGTTGTTTTTAACGTTTGTTTGTATGGGTGTCGGCGGCTTTTATTTTTTTACTTGCATTGACGCAAGACTTTGTTCCTGTGGAAATTTTGAGAAATCCTCTCTTAGTACTCCCCTGCAAATTTCAAGGAACCTTCATGCCAAATTTCAGCTTCCTATGCCCAGTAGTTTTGGCTGTGCGTTGTCTGTCAGTCACTCAGTAACGTAAGAATTTTATACATTTTGTAAGTCTGTATTATTTCCAATTTATTAATAGTTTATCTCTCATTTTAACAGAACATTTTATTAAGAGCAGTCTTTTAATGAGCAGGTTTCTTCACGATGTTTCCTTCACCGAAAGCTATGAAATTGACCGTACATGACTCAAATATATCTACAAACTCGCTACTTGTGTTACCGACAGCACCGTACAGTGGTACCGTTGGGATTCGAATTTGTGCTTTTTCAACAGCAACTGAGCCAACACCGTTGAAACATGTTCAGGCTGGTCACATGTTCAGTAGATTTTTCTTGAAAGAGAGTCAAAATTACAAGTTGATTGGAAAAAAATCCTGCGAAAGTACATTTCTGAATAAATATTAGGTACATTATATTTTCATTGACACCTCCTTGATTATGAATAGAATTCTACAAAATTGTCAGAGTAAAAAAAAATTGAAAGATTTAAAAAATAATAATTAAATTAAAACTTATTATACTATACACACTCTACGCAAACTCGTTACGACGTGGCTACGGCGTAGCTAGGTCTACGATATTTGCGTAGCCGCGTAGCGCATTAGCTACGAAATGATTATGTTGTCGTAGAGTTGGTCTACGAACTATTTTATACGTTGAAACTAGCTACCTAGCTAAAAATATTTGTTTAAAATGCCAAATAATTTTGTAGTATCTTTTTCTTATGTAAATATTAATATTACATCAAAAAAGCTATTCCAAAAAATATTTATATGATGGAAATCGCTAGTCTCTGCCTACCCCCACGGGAAAAAGGCGTGATAATATGTATGTATGTATGTATTTATATGATTATAAAATAATAGCTATGAAATATTGGATACTAACATACACATGCGGCTTTGCTCGAGTTTCATTTTTATCATCAAAAAATGCATCATGCATGATCGGTAAATTACCCATTGTATAAACCGTGGTTATCAATTACATTACAATTTTTGTCATAGGCAACATAGTGTAATGTTTATGAGAAATAACCCTTATGTCTGTTTGTCAGGTGTACGAGCTGGAGCGACGATTCAAGCAGCAGAAGTACCTGTCGGCACCGGAGAGGGAGCACCTCGCTTCGCTCATACACCTCACACCCACACAGGTCAGTCAGTTATATAGTCAACTAGACCTTACCTAGTAGTCCTAGTAGACACCTATTGTATTACTCTTTATATTCATGGTGCAATAACGAGTTACTTACTAGTCGCGCCTCGGGGCAATTTATTAATTTAACAATTGTTTATTTGCTGTAAATAGGGTTACAAATGGTGACTACAGAAAGACTTCGCTCCCATGGGAATTTCAGGATGAAAAGTCCAGTAAATTATGCGTGATTAGTGGCGGACGTACAAACTCACTGCCTAATTTCGCAATTTATAATAAAGGGTTTTTCAACAAGAACTTTGTTTTTTTAAAACAAAGTAAAACAAAGAATTTAGATGAAGATGGTTTAAATTTTTATTGTAATATAAAGAGAAGGGTTTGGCAATTATGAATGAAAAAATTATATCTGGCAAATGTCCACCACGAGCACGCTGACAGATGTGGATTCTTCATCAAAGTTTTTTGCCACACTTCACACAGGCAATGAAAGGATCAATTTATTGCAAACGTAATTTCCCGATCGCATAATTTCACGAAATTCAGCGGTTAAGTGTTATTTTTTGTGGGGCTATGTTAAGGACAGACTCTATACAGAGCCAATCGAATCGATTGCAGCCTTTTAAAATTCAAAATCCGTGTCAGTTTTTAATCACTTTTTGGCAAAATGGCGGGTCTCGTTAATAACAATTAACGGGACCCGCCATTTTGCCAAAAAGTGATTAAAAACTGATGAAAGAATCAACATCTGTCAGCGTGCTCGTGGTGGATATTTGCCAGATATAATTTTTCATTCATAATTGCCGAACTCTTCTCTTCATATTACAATAATTTGAATCATCTTCATCTAAATTCTTTGTTTTATTTTGTTTTAGAAAACAAAGTTCTTGTTGAAATAAGTAGGATGACACAGTATCTGTATGTCTGTTTCAGTATAAGTATTAGTCTGGTTTAGAGTAGTAGGAAATTATGTCAATTGCCTAAAGCCATTTTTTTGAACAGATGGAAAATATCACCTTTCTATAGAGGTAGTATGTTCCTGGATCAGGCGGATAAACTCATAATACCTATTTCTGTAGGAGGCGGAAAATAAATACCTATATCACCATTATAAAGTCAGTTTATGGAGCAGCTAGAATAATTGATAGAAACCGAGTGTAATGTCACGCCCACTTAGCAAAATAAACTTGACTTCCTTGAAGTCGAAATTATATACATATGTATAGTCGGCGGTTCCGGCTAACAACACCGTGAGTATCCGTATTTAAATCATACTTATGTCTATTTCTCACGTCAAATTTAATCAAATTAAAATAAACTTGTTTTGAATTCTGTACTTTTTACACGACTGACCAAAAAAGGAGTGTTATGTTTTTTTTTTTTAGGGTTCATGTATGTATGTATGTAAGTTACTTTATTCCACCATAAGTCCTGAACGGCTTAACAGATTTTGATGTGAGAGGTATTGTTAGATTCCTTGCATTCCTCCGAGTGACATAAGCCATGTAAGTTGTCAGTCGTGTTTTTTATTTTTAAATAATTAGCTTGTTATCACTGAGTTATGAGAGTAAATTGACAAAAAGTGCCTGTCAAGGTCAAAAGTTTCATTTATTACTGTAGTTACGTTTACTTTACAGCCCACTGTACTTACAGTATCAATATCCATTAACTACTAACCGTATAAGTGGGATGTACCCGACACACGCCGCCCCGGGCTGCCAGCGACACGGGGCACATAAATCAGCGCTAATCGGGGCCCGCGGGCTATGACCGCCCCAGTCAATTACCTAACCTCAAATGGACTAACCTCAAACAGAAATAGATACTTAAATACTTAGGGCGTGTGACGCCGGCGGCAAGAATAAGATTGTGTTGGATTTTTTTACAAATTTGATTTTCTAATGAGTTGTTAAAACACGGTCACGTTGTATGTGTTTTTTTAATTTCCTCTTTATTTCATTTTTTATTGTATGGTGAACTATCTATCTAAAATAGACCGACATTGCACCCGTCGTTTGTTTTATTTTCATAGATAAGTATTTGACAGCAGGCCCTTGATTCTACAAATTACAAACGTAGATGTCGTGCTTCAGTTGTATCTCAAAGGCCAAAGAAATCGCAATAAAACATAGAAGTATTATAGAGATCTTGTCACTTTATTTCAATTTCCTTGGATCTTGAGACACAATTGAAACACGACATTTACGTTTGTAATTAGTGGAATTGGCCCCCAGGTTAGCCGTTGTGATTGTTATTGTGTTTGATCCATGGAAGTAGTAAGTACAAAGTACTTATTACTTCCATGGTTTGATCAGGAGCTTTTGAGTGTTGGCCATTTATTAACAATATTAGTCATGACTACAAGTTGAGATCAAACACCGAAAGTCTTACTTACCGCAGCACTATACTCTATACGTCTGTTTCTTTCCTAAAATTTGCAGCTTTAGTTTGGTACTGAAACTTGAATACGCAACTTTGATATAAGTTTCTTACGATATGTTATCGGAAGTTTTTTTTATTTTCTTTAGTTATTGTCTCACCAAAATAAAGAAGAGGAACCCTAACATGTTTTCGGCTCAGCCATGTTCAACCGCGTTTGTTATTTTCGCCACTGGCAACACATCAAGGTTAGCTCGTTATGTTGGCATCTTGTTTCACGCGCCGGCGGCCCTACAGGATCGAGGGAGGCTCGCTTTGATTCTCAAGGGTCGTCGCGAATTTCCTTGTTGTTTGGATGGTTTTTCGTTTTTTCACCGCAAATCTCAAGTGCTGTCTTCAAATTAGTGAACTTTTCGTTCACGCATGCGTTATGCGCGAACGAAAAACATTCCCTACATGTCAAAAAATCGCGCCATTATTAATATCTGTCAACGGCACACGACCCGCTTTCCCACATTCGCAAATTCAAATCCTTCATAACAAAGACTCGATAATCTGGGCCGTGTCAATATAAATTTCATAAACTCGCTGTATAACCCCACAAAGGGCCGCAAACATCCATGAATAATCTCCATTTTGAGGGTGTCAACACTGTCAGCGGCATTTACGCGCGCGTTTGAATTCGCGCCAAAACAAATGTCATCTGACAATGGCGCCGTGTCACGGAGGCGCGAGCTAATTCGCCGATTATAATGTGGTGTATTGTCGGTGTGTTAATTGCTTGGTCTGCTGGTCGAGCTATTGTTTCTAGGCTAATGGGGAAACCAATTAGACTTATCATTATAATTTCGCATATATCTATTTTATAGCGATTTTGTAGGTAGTGATTTTGTTTAGCGATAGATGACAATTACTAGGTTTTGACTAAAATACGTAAATTTTATTTTACAAGAGATGTTTATTGAACAGTGACAACTTTAAGTAAAGTACTTGTTTCAGAAAAAGCGTTTCTCCAAAACAAATTGAGTATTTTATTCAAATGTTTTTCTAACATATCTTTCCTATCTACGAGGCAGTTTATTTTTCTTGGAACCCTTTTAGTGGTCATCTCCCCTACCTTCTGCTGTCAACTGCACTGCCCTCGCCTCTCGCCACTGATTCTGTGATGTATATCGCCTTCACACAGTGTATTATCTGATATTCTTATAAATATTGACATTTCATGTCGCACATCAAAATATGTTGCTGAAGAAGCAATAGGTAATTTGAGATTATCTTTTGCTGCTGCCCTGGGTTCTGCTCCCATGGGAATTTTGGAATGAAAAGTGCCCTAAGTGCTATTCCAGCTATTATTTCTATCCATGTACAAAATTTCATTGAAATCCGTTTCCCGTTTTATAATAAAAAAAAATAACATACTTTTTTGCATTTATTCCTCATTTCATACATCGATTGTATGATTTTTTAGATTACAAAATAAATTTTTTTCACTTCAATTAAATAATAATTGATAGAATGACGTAGTATAGTAAGTACATTTTGTTATTTTTACGTAATTTACGAAGCACTTAGTATCGGTTGCATATATTTCAGAATTTCAAATATTGGGTCGCCACCAGTAAGAAGGCATTATATTACGAGCACCTATGCCTCATTTAATGAAAACAGTAACTTTGTATGTTCTTTTCTGTAAATGGTGCAATAAAGCGTTGATTTACTATCTATTATCTTCTTCGGCAAATCTGAAATTAAAGTCTAACTCTCTGCATATGCAATTCCATTAAAGATTCCGTCTATTAGCGTTTAGAAACCAAAGCGCTGTCGGCGCTCAGCGCTGCATATTCATAGACAAGTTTAAATGTTCTGCAATAAAGACGGACCGAGTTCATATTGGTTGAGTGATAATTATCACTATTACCTATTGATTAGAAAAAGTTAATATTTCACCTATTTATAGTTACATATTTATAAACGTTAAAGGAATCAATCAAACAGGAATCTATGACCTTCTAACTTTTGACGACCTCCGTGGCCCAACGGACATCACGCCGGACTGCCACACCAGAGGTCCTGGGTTCGATCCCCGGTCGGGTCAAGATGGAAAATGATCTTTTTCAGATTGTCCCGGGTCTTGGATGTTTGTTGTTAGATGTTATCTATATATGTATTTGTTATAAAATATAGTATCGTTGAGTTAGTATCCCAACCCTCCATGGATGAAATCCTTGGCGGAGGCCTTTGTCCAACAGTGGACGTTTTTCGGCTGAGAGAAGAAGAAGAAGAAGTATCCCATAACACAAGTCTCGAACTTACTTTGGGGCTAACTCAATCTGTGTGATTTGTCCGTATATATTTATTTATTCTAAGGAAATAGTATTTCAATCTTACAACTCGTCCATTCTTCTCGACCAATCTAGCTTTGTTTCTGAGAGATTTTGGCGGTGTTTTCATTTTTCGACGAAAATTTATCTGTTTTGACCGTAGGAACCACAAAACTCGGAATAAAATCGAAGATAGGAACAGATCGGATAGTAACGTAGTTGTTTTGTAAAAGTTTCACCAAACTCGCCCTTTCTTCTCGTCCAATCTGCCGTTACCCCAGCGAGATGGTGGCCATAATATTCCGCAGTATTTGACGTAGAACGCAAACAGAGGGCTCGCGTTTCGTTATTTAACTTAAGTAAATTTCGATGTTCGCGACTCGACGCCACTGTTGATACTGGCGTCTCTGGCGGCCGCGGTTCCATTTTCAAATGTGATTTATTTTTTAATTCTTTTTGCAATATTGGCAAGAAATGTCAATAATTTTAGTTTGGTCACGATATATTTTACTAGCGCGACGCCCTGACTTTGCTCGGGGGGTACATACATAAATTTTAGCTTATGTCACTCAGGTACAATGTAGCTTTGAATTTTGTATTTTTGAAATCGGTTCAGTAGTGCCGAAGATTAACCCCTACCACATAGAGCAACACGGTCGCGCACGGAAGTCCTTGTTACTCGAAGCCCAACAAACAAACTCAGAAAGTAGAAATTTACAAACACTTTATAATATTAGTGTGATCTGTAAAATTGTTCTGTGATTTCATATTGAAATTCAATTAAAAAAATTCTGATGAAAATTAAGCTTCTGCACAAGGACCTATCGATATTTTGTCTAAGAAGTAGTCTTGTGTCGATTTATTTCTTTTAAGCACCAAACTACTTTTATATGAAAAATTAGTTAGCTAATTTATCATCGTATCTGAGGTACGTATTGTTGCATTAGGTCAATGACACCTTAAAATAATATTCTAGACTAAACAAAGGAAATACCCGACGTCCGTGAGATTGCTAACTCCAAAAAAACGCTAACAAAAGCTACGTAGAGTGTACATCTCTTTGTCTCTGGTCACGATCTCGGCGGGCTGTCTCCCGGCACAGATTATATAATACTCCCGGCTGCCGGAAGCCGCATGCGGGCGCTAGAGTTTAATGGGAGCAATACAGAGCAATAAGATAATGGCAGAGACAATGATGAACTGTCAAACTGACTCTGTAAGGACCTGGTGCAATGGCTTAATGACCGCGTGGTGGTGATTCAGTAATTGTTGAAGATTGTACAGATACAAACCATGATTCAGTCCGTCAGTCAAATGAACTGCAGGAGCCAGAGGTTCAACTAAAAAGTCACATTTTGCTAATGATTTTCCATGGCACAGGGACGTCTTTGGGAAAGGCCTATATCCAGCTTGTTGTGGACTTGTTGTGACAGAGATGATGATGGCCCACGGGAAAAATAAGTATATGCCGGTCTAAATCGATACCAATATCGATAAGTTTTCTTTTACTATACCTATATATATATATATTTACTCTAAATTGATTCGAGCTCAAAGAGCACTTTTAAAAGTTTGTACCTCTAAGCCGTTCTTATTTCCTACATTCGACTTGTATCAGTATTGTGAAGTCCTCTCCGTACGGCAACTTTACATTTTGTCTATAATTTTACAGCAACATGGCATTATTCCCTAAAACCCGGATTTGCATAGACGAAATCGTCCTGTCGCTTCTTCTTCCCTCTTTTCTACACATTTCTCTCATCGCTTTTTCTGCTTCATTGGTCCCTTCTTATACAACAGACTGCACCCTTTACTCCGTATCCTACCTCTCTCTAACTATTGTTGTAAACGAACAGTTTCACAATTCTTGCAATCTCTTGACTATGACGACACCGAAAACCTACTGCTCCCTTTGATATGACTGATAAAATTACTAATTTCCTAAACTTACACATTTTGCTTTTTAGCTGTAACAATACTCCTTTACTTATTTCGATTTTTTGTTTATTTTGTTTTTATTTTTTCTCTTTGTTAATTCATCCTATGAATAGTGTTAAGTTCATTTGTTCAAATTTTGTATACTATATCCAAACTTAACAAAGTGTACTAATACCACAACTTCATCCAGATGTGAGAGCCCTGGTGCACTGTGATACAGGCCCAGCCTTCTTCAGGCGCCAGTCTCCAGCATGCTGCGATAATTTACCTCAATTGTCTCTATTGGAGAAAATAAATAAGATTTTTACTTTTACTTTTTTGATTACATATAGTACAGAGAACAAAAAGAGGCACTTTAAAATTGATAAGTTTATCATATAAAAAGTAACCAATATAATAAACCATTCAAGTAACCCGTCATTAAACAGGCTAACCACCGAGCTACCGGCGCTCCTTTTAACTGAGCGCTATAATTTTCCAATAATTCCACTTCACTTTTTTCTAATCGCTAATCCCCGTGTGATTCAATACACTTCCTTTCGTACTGGCCGAAATGAAATCATCTGCCTTATTTCTTTATTAAAAAGTAAAAATTGTTTATGGTATCATTGTCCGCCGCGTATTCGGCGGTACCAATATGACAAAACGAATTTAAGAAAAAAATATTAAAACCGCGCGTAATAACCGCGAAATATTGGACGTGGCCGCAATTTTATCGCTTGAATTCTCGTCTTATTTTTATAATAATATGTAAGCAATTCGTCTGAGATTAGGCTTTTATGAATGGAGAGTTTTTATATCTAATTGTGCGGGTGGATTAGTAGTATCTAAGAGGATAATGCACCTGACACGGGCCCTTTTGTAGGGCAGGTATCGGCATTGTGGAGTCGCCATTTGTGTTGTGAAGCTGAGTGCATCAGATATTGCGGTGTTTGCGTAGGACTGGTTTTATCAAAATCGCACAAGGCCATTGTGTAGAACTGCTGTCAATCTCTTTAGATTGCTAAAAATATATCTAATAAGTACTAGTCATTTTCATCGCCGTTTTCTAAACATTTTAACTTTATTTCTAGTAAATTTTAAACCTTTAGAAAGGTTTAAAATTTACTAGAAATAAAGTTAAAATGTTTAGAAAACGGCGATGAAAATGACTAGTACTTAGGTTAACCTCGTAAAATAATCCTGGCAGGAACGCCATGTAAAAATTGGACGAGCGTTGATGTTAGACTCTTTTATTATTCACTTAAAAATTACATGTCAAGCTAACTACTAGGTACATTACACTACACATATAACATCATTATAGGAATGTGTAAATGCGCATTTATTTTGGTTAATAATCAAATCAACAAAATTAAAAGATCCAATGTAAAGGAACACCTAACTAAGCTTGTGGCTTATCTATGTTTAAATTATACAATGTATAATCAAACAATAAGCTTGTTCGTAGTCAAAATTATTTTTCACATAACTACCGAAATAAAATTAAACAAACCTTAGCTGTAATTCCTTCTAATGCCTTACTTTAAAAGCTAATAAACGAATATTAAATAAATATTAATTTTACGAATTGCCATGTCAATATTAGTAGCGTTACGCTCGGAAGGCAGGGGTTGATTGATACTGTAGATTGTAGGTTACATTACGTGGGAGGGATGTTGGGTGTATGTGATGCCATGTAATATTGTAACATTGTGGTAGGTACATGTGTTGTGTTTAAGTACAATATGCATATTCACAAGGTGTACCTAATAAATTAATTCAAAGTTTAAGTTGTCGATGTGTAACTTTATTGTAATACTCATTACAGAGCGGTTCTCTCTAACACAGGTTTTAAACTTAAAAGAAGTTACATAACTTTTGTACAATAAAGTATTTTTCATTTTCTGTTACATGATACACCTTAGTACATGTTTGGTACAAATATGTTAATGAAATAAAAGGAAGTAAATTGGTCTAGGTGCTACCGCAGATTAAATTATAGTTACTTGGTGCTTACAATACAACTCGCTGGAGTTTATATAATGCTTCCGTCAGAGTCCTGCATTAATTTGAAACAATTTTTTCCACTTCAAACTCCCTAACTAATCCTAACTAATATTATAAATGCGAAAGTGAGTTTATTTGTTACCTCTTCACGCTTTATCTACTGAAACAATCTTCCTGAAATTTCGCATACACATAGTTAGAAGTACTGAGAAGGACATAGAGTACCTTTCATCCCGGGAAAAAGCACAGTTACCGTGGGAAATTCACGCGGGCGAAGCCGCGGGCGAAAGCTAGTACGATTATAAATGCGAAAGTTTGTTTGTTTGTTACCTCTTCACGCTTTATCTACTGAACCAATCTTCCTGAAATTTCGCATACACATAATTAGAAGTACCTACTGAGAAGGACATGGGGTACCTTTTATCCCGGAAAAAGCACTGTACCCGTGAGAAATCCACGCGGGCGAAGTCGCGGGCAAAAGCTAGTTGAAAATGAAGATGATTTCTTAAAATTTTGCAATTTTTGTAGAATGTTGATCTATATATACATATAATAAAACAGTAAAAATATTTTGTCTGTACATTTTGTATTTTTGACTGAAATGGATAGAGGGACACTTTTTTTTGAATTTTTTGTCTGTCTGTCATGTATGATCACGCTAATCTCCGAAAGTACTGAACCGATTTATTTAAAACTTTCACAAAAATGTTTTAACTCAGCAAAACATTTACAGTTTGTTTCATCAAAATCGGTTCATTTAAAAAAGTTATCGTCATTTGAATGAAGTCAAGGTATGAGTTACGCGGACGAAGTCGCGGGCAACAGCTAGTCTTAAATAAATTTAAACGCTTAGTAAATTATAAATATGTATTTAATAAAATAAGTACTTACATTATTATATATGTATATAGAAAAATAATCTACAAAAGGATACTTGTGGAATTGCTTATAGATCAAAGAACGTGTATCTTTCGTTAACAAAATAATTAAAAACATAGAAGATTCCTAAAATCCGAGGTCATAAAAAATTTAGATCGATCACCTGTAAAAACATGAATCGACCACAATCACGGGCAAATCCATCTGCGGCAGCATTCACTCACGTACAGTAATTCATACACATTTACTGAAAACCGTATTAGATCTTAATGGCCTTATTAATAAGATTGAAAATCCAGTGGCAAATTAATGATTTTTTGCTGTGAGAAACCATAAACGTTGGAAGAAAAATTTTCATTTTTATTTTTTTTCGGTGTCTATGGTCTCTGCTATATTTTTATAAGTTACTAAATAAATGACGCGCATTGATCGACTGTCAGCGAAAGGCGAGTGTGTTTACACAGCATCAGTATTTCTGTATAATAAAGTGGGACAATCAGCTATTGTGTCGTTTTGCCGTTGACAAATCTATGCGTTTATAACCTGTCCTGCGTGGCCCGAATTTCATGTTGTTTATCCAACTGATTTAAAAATCACGCGATGCAACAAAAAAAACGAAATAATAAACAAACACGCTATTTCCCGTTTGTGATACTTATTAGCTTTGAAGAATAATTTATGAAAATACGAAAACAAACCACCATTTTCGGGCCACCTCCGAAGAAAACCGCCAAATCATTGACGAGCTCGATAATAATGAATGTTTGTCAGCAAGTACAGCCAACAAAATATCAGCCTACATAAATCCATTGCAAATCCGATACTATTACCATCTCATAGAGATCCTTGCAGGGTAACTTGTCAGTTGGCTGTACATACCAACGAGATTTATTCATGCGGCCCTCGGCTGTATGGAAATGCACTGTTCAAATATGTAAAAGAATTTCTTACGAAGAATCTGTAACCCTTGCCTCGCAATGTTAGGGGCAGATCCAGTGATAAATCGTGCACCTACTGCTTTTGAGACGACTATATTCACAACAGTAAAGCTTGTCAATTAAACAAAAAAAAAACAGAAGATCTAATGGATCTGTGTGATTTGTCCGTAAAAAAAGAAAAGAAAAAAGATCTATAAAGTTGAGTGTTGTTGAATTGAAAAAAGGTGATTTTAAAAATTCTACTTAAGAGTCGCTGATCGCCATTTTTGCAACTTTTCTGATTATATGAATCGAATCCCAACGGTATATTAAAGAAACCTTATATTAAGAATCGGATTTAGGTTGATGATGATCGAATTCCAGCTTCAGTAGATATAAAATGTATATTGTTCTTTATCCTAAAGAACTTTGCACTCAAAACAATTAACTATCATTGTTTTTAAACGCCTGTCAGAGTCTCGATTCTCAAGACATCGACAAACAAGTATATATCGGAGTCAAATCGAAGACTCATGGTTGGAAAAAATCACTGTACCAAATGAAGAGCTAAACAAATACAATCTTTATTTATAATAATTGTGGACAAGTTGCAAGTCATCTTTCGCTGGAACGGAACACCTACGTGTTGGGTTCGTTTAAATAAGACTGACACCTCCGTGATGATATAAAAATGAATTTTGAACTTTAAAATCAGGTTCATAGGATACAAATTTGATAGTTGTGGTCTCGTTAGACAGCAGATTGGCGCCAAAATTGACTTGTATTGTCAAAATGACAGGCGACTGGGTGGCCCTAGTTATGGGATGAAAAGGATAGGTGAAATAACTATAATTATACGAAGTACATTTTATAGAAGGCACAAAATTTTTAAAGTTACAGGCCCATGTTAGTTTTTATATTTACTCGATGAATCTCGAAAAAACACATTTGTAAAAGTTTATAATTTCATGGGGTTAAACTGTACAACTTGAATTTCTTTTGTTTGCTATGATTTTCTAAGTATAAAAGTAAATAAATTTTCATTTTCAAGTAAAAACATTTCTATTGTCAAGTAAAAGTGATACTGTGAAAGTTAACATTTGCTTGACGATCTTTCCAGTAGCCAAGTGGCAAGTACTTGCTATTAGAAAACAAGTGAAGTGGGTGTAAAGCCCTTACACGTCCCTACTTCGACACATCCGAAATGTCTCGACAAGAATAGAAGATACAACAGTCATTAGACGAAAGACAAATACGTGAATGAAAGAGTGCGTGAAGGTAGCACGAAGTATATGCGTTAGGTGGCACATTCACTTTTTCGCATTCGCTGCGCGTCTAGTAATTCGGCAGAACGTTTGTCGAGTTATTCGTGCATGTGCTTATGCGATCATACAGTCACTTTGCTACTAAACTGTTGTCTAACCTAACATAGAATACATCTTTTGATTTAAGATGAATGAGTTGAATGGATATTGTCCACTTAGCGCTTTCTAAAAACAATGTATTAACTTTTTGCGAATTCCTTAATTTTCTTGATTAATAGCATATTTAATACTCCTACTCTTTTATCTTTCCAAAAATCTTGCTTTAATAAACGTCCAGTAATGTAAATTTAATGTACGTAATGTAATTTCTTGTGTGTCAATAAAGAATTCTTGTTGTTGTTCAGTGTTCTTCTTTTCTATGTCTGATTACCTTTATGACAACTTTAACTCGTATACTATATACTGCATTATTTATATATTTTTCTGTTTCCACATGTCACTTCTATGCGAAACACTTCCGAAGCGAATAGCGAACGAATCGTCCACATATGCTCGTCATTCGCCCCTCAACTCAATGTGATATTATGCATAAGGTTGAAAGAAAGTGCTCGACACGAGGGCGTCCGAGCAGAGTGCTATAAGCGACGCGACGACGTGGCCCGTTCATTAACTCTCACCTACTTCATAAATATCATAGTATCCTTGCCGTGGATACAGGACACGTAACGGCTATCTTGCATGTGTTTCAATGTCATGTATTTTCGTTTTAAACTCTCAACTTCCACAATGTTGTTTGTTAACGCAGTTAACTAGAAAATGGGACTGGATGAAAATGTTATTGTTGGTGCTAAATGCCGACAAAAGTGGATCTCGATTTTCAGGTCGTAAAGTTGAAAATAAAATAAATACATGTTATGTATGGCTTCGCCCGCGTGAACATCGTCTCACAACCTTTTCCCCTTTAGGGTTTTTCCATGGTTTCGTCGATTACACTATATAAAGAACCTACCAGCAAGATTTCAAGTTCTTATGTCCAGTGCTTTTAGCTCTGTGTGTCAGTCAGTCAGTGACCACATTAAATGTACCTATATTAAATAAGTATCTGCCTACAGTTGAACGAACTAAAACCTTATGCGGTGCGTTCGAAGTTCCCACAGTGCAAAATAACTACACTTGACGAACAAACAACCACAACAAATAAGACTTCAATAAGCCTTCAAGTCCGAGAGCCCTACACACTAGGTAGCCGAGTAACGTTTTGTTTTTACAACGGTCGTGTCGACGTCAACAAAATGGCTGCCATTAGACTCAACGTAACGGTGCGGTGCTAGAAACTCTCGATAGCTTGGTTCTCAATGTCAGGGTCAGAAATTAATCTTTCACAAAAATGTCTTGAAAAATGCATAAATAATGTAAGTAGGAACTCCACCGACAAGAGCCTCGCTCTTTCTGATGATGATGACATTATAATCAAAGAATTAACTCCCAGAAAACTCTCATATATAAATAACTAGCTTTTAATAACGCCCGCGTGAATTTCCCACGGGAACAGTACTTTTTCCCGGGATGAAAGGTACCCTATGGCCTTCTTGGAACTTCAAACTATGTGTATGCGATATTTCAGGAGGATTGGTTCAAGGAAAGCGTGAAGAGGCAACAAAAAACAAATAAATAAATAAACAAACTCATTTTCGTATTTATAATATTAGTAGGATAACGTTTTTCGGAGCATACGTAGACGAATAGACAGACAAAGAGACGGCACTGGGTGGTGTTTATTCTCCCGTCACAATAATATGTGGAGAGGCTCTCATTCAGAGAGGTTTGAATCAAATTCGTTGTCTTGTAGCGATTTGCTTGGTTATTTTAAGTCAAAATCCGCGTACTATCTACTCAAGTACTAGCTTTACCATTATATATATTACTAGCTTTTGCCCGCGGCTTCGCCCGCGTGAATTTCCCACGGGAACAGTGCTTTTTCCCGGGATAAAAAGTAGCCTATGTGCTATTCCAGGTCATTTTCTACCTCTGTACCAAGTTTCATCGAAATCCGTCCAGTAGATTTTGCGTGATTGAGTAACAAACATCCTCACAAACTCACAAACTCACAAATTCACAAACTCACAAACTCACATCCAAACTTTCGCATTTATAATATTAGTATGGATTATAATTATAACAAGTACCTACTAGATGATTTTTATCTGTAACAACTTTTCTTCTTCTTCTTGGCGTGTCGATGCCATTCCTACGATCCATTAAATTGTACCCGAAAAGTGTTCCGCCACTTTCAAAGCCAGGTCATCCTAACAGCTATTATTAACTTATGATGTAAATAAAGAGTTTGAGTTTGATCTATGAGCTAGAAGCTTGCTCTATATCAGAGCTGATAACTTTTGGCAGAGAGATATGGTCCCATCTTGGCAACATATTACATAAAAATGTTTTGGTGTGATAAGTAATTGCATGATGCTGTTGGTGATAAATACATAACAAAAATATGTATAACAGCAATAGCGTCTGTATGTATAAGACTCGGGTGCCTGAATAGGGCTGCATCTATGAAGGTTTTTCTTTTGCTCTTATTAAGTGCAATGGCCGGTTTACATTATTCCAGTCCAGTGATCTAGCGAGATTCCCGTCCAGTGCTGGACTGGATCTGTAACGTCTACATTATTCCAGTTATTTAGAAGCCGTTGAAGTGTGAACACTACAGTGACAATGATTTCAAGAAGAGATCAGTTTCGAAAATGTTTCAAACGTGCTCAATCACTCTTGCTACAAGAAGTTATTAATGAGGTTGATAAGGAACTAAACAAAAAGGAACGGATTTGGGTGAGAAGTTGGATCAGCGAAAGAGATCGTTTTTATAATGTTCTGATGTTATATCCCATAAACACGGATTTTCTCTGTACATAGTGACAAACTTTTCAGTTTCGTCTTCAGATAACTTCTTCACCATTGTTAAATCCTTTTTCTTCGCAAAAAAAAGTCCGCAAAAACAACTAACACGTGTGTACTTCGTTAGCACTGGAATGGCACTGGATTGGCCGTCTACATTATTCCAGTTGCACTGGATTGATCGCACTGGATTCAAAAGTAGACCGCGAATCCAGTTACTGAACTGGAATGCTTACTGGATTCAGTTCATTCCAGTGCCGGTTTACATTTTTCCAGTAAGCAATCCAGTACTGGACTGGATCGCTGCACTGGAATAATGTAAACCGGCCACAATGTCGTCCGCGCCTTCAACGCGTCTGGCGAGCTTCATTGAAGCTTTAGTGGGTTTGACGTGAGTAGGGTCGCAATTCTTCGGGATTTGCTGGGAATTTCAGTGATATGTTAGTTTTGATTTAAGTTATTGACATTGAGATGCTTTTGATCGTATCTAAAACCATACGAAATTGTAGGTATTTATTGATGATTAACCATTGGAACCTATTTCTGATGAAATAAGTTAGTGATTGATTCAAAAAATCAAACGTCTTGAAAAATATATTAACGTCAACGTTCAGGCATGCAAGAGTGGTTTAAAATCTAAAAAAATCCAATTTTGTTTGCGTTTCGTGTGTGTTCTTATAATCTAGCGTTTAATCTTTTTAAATGGAGATTTTTCTGTAGAATTCCTTAATAAAAAATCCTTTTGTTTCCTAACAAGTCAGAAATTTTGTCTTTATTTTCACTTATACCTACCTGGTCACCCTAGACGCGATGTATCCCGCCATTTTGTGGAGTGTTGAAACAACCTGAAGAAGCTTTCGTTTAAGTTTTACAGCAAAATAAGCCTCTTTTTTAACCGGTCCATAAAAGAAAGTTCTCAATGCCACCTTGTTTTTAATAAATGCATCATAAATTATGATGATGAGTATTTTTAACCGTTTTACATGACCCAAAAAAGGAGTGTTATATTTTCAGGGTTCATGTACGAGTTGCTTTTTTCCACCATAATTCCGAAATGCCATGACAGAAGTAGATGTAAGAGGCATACTTATTCCTTACGTTATAACGTCTACCTATATGACGTCTAAAATTTCAGTCGCGTATTTTTTATTTTTGTAAAATTAGTTAAATTTAGCTATTGGCGGCTCTCAATTTAGGAGCTAAAGGTTCAAATTCTGTTTATATCACTCTATCTATAGTTGTATGTAAATAAAAGTATATATTTATTTAAAGTTTTTTTTGTTGCAGGTGAAAATATGGTTTCAAAACCATCGCTACAAATGTAAAAGACAAGCAAAGGAGAAGGCGATGGCGGAGCAGAATCAACACAATCAGGTATGGATTGTCTAATTGATCAATAATAATTTTAGTGACTATTAGTTATACTGGCAAACATTAATTGAGCTTTCCAACGTAATTTTTTAAATCTAAGTTTTATTTCTTAATATGAATTACTTAAGTATATCCCTACCGGATATACTTAGGAAGAATGCAAGTATTCTGTAGTACATTCCGCAACCATCTGAACATCACAAAAGCTATCCGAATGTCATCAAAAATGCAACGATTCTAATTTCTCAATCGCAAACTAATACAATATGAATATACGCGTTTATTGCTAATGAATAATGCATATTTAATCGATAAAATCTGACTCGACAGTGTTTGCGCCTCTTGATAACATCTTGCGAATAAAATACGGGGCCCGCGTACTGGCAACCCCATGGTTCTCCGCAAGCTGCGATGGCTGGTAGAGATTGTGCGTTCTTTTTCGAATTTTACGTGTTTTATCGTTGATTGTACACATGGATATACCTATAAAAATAATGTTACTTTTAGTTTGAGATTTACAGATTTCTCACTAATATAAATCTTTATACGGCTTCGAGCAACACAGTCTTCCGCGCGCGGACCGTGGAGGTCCGTGTTGCTCTATGTACGGGTTAGGTATCAGATAGTACAATTAAATAGTTTTAATTATCAATAACTTATAATGGGACGCTTTATCAGCTAGATTGAAAAACGTTTGTAGGCTAAAATTATAATTTATCATTAGACTAGCTGTTGCCCGCGGCTTCGCCGCGTGAGTTTCGCTTCTTAGTAACCAAAACTCCAGTACTCAAAATTTCAGCCGTTATCCCGTGTCCCGCGGGAATATATGTTGATGAACGGGAACAGATGTTCCAGATCTTCAATATTTATACGTCAGTAGAAAATGCTCATCAGGTTGAACAACTTTTGTGCCATTTCCATATATGTAATAGTGTAGCTGGTCTCTTGGAGTTCTTCATCAGATGATTCTGATCTTCGATTTTTATACGTCAACAGAAAATGCTCGTCAGATTGATAAACTTTTGCTAAGGTACCATTTCCATATTTCTTATAGTTTAGCTGTTCTGTTATGGTTCTTCATCAGGTGTTCCAGTTTCCAAAAACAATATAGCCTATATGTTGCCCAAGCTTAATAGCTATACAACAAAAAAAGTTTCGTTCAAATCCGTCCAGTAGTTTTTGCGTGAAACGCGTACATACATACAGACAGACAGACAGACGGACAGACAGACAGACAGACAAGAAATTCCAAAAATATTTTTGCTTTCTATTATTCTTTTTAGGTGTCCCTCTATCCATTTCAGTCAAAAATACTAAATGTACAGACAAAATATTTTTACTGTTTTATTATATGTATAGATGTTGGACAACATTTTCTTTAACTTTATTTGATATCCTGGGCAAATAAATAAGGTTATTGGGCACCCGTATCCTGGGCATTTCCCCAAACAAAGATCTCTATGGAAAAAGGGGCTCGGCCTTGTTTGAGAAATAAAAAGAAATCGATATCTTCCAGCTAAGATAATTTTAGAAGAGATAAAATTATTTACCTACGCAGTAAATTACAATGGTATTCAATCAATGTGAGAACACATTTCCTTCCGGCAAATTAACAGCGCACCCCCAGCGCGGTGCGTGTTGCCAGCTCCGCGTATTACCCCAATTTGTCGGGAGCCGCGGGGGCTGACTTCTCGATTGTTAACGCGTGGGCGGCCCCCCGTAGATTTATAATGAGTTTATTATGGGGCGTGTGTTTGGAAGTTATCGATGAATTTGTGACTCTAATTGCGAATTAAATGATTGTTATTTTAATATGCTTATTGATATCGTGAAACAAATAATCCCCTTATATTGCTCTCTATTAAAAATAACTTGGGAGGTTTAATAAAATTCAAGATCTTCAATAAGACTGTTGCCAATATAAAGTAGAGTCTTGTAATTTAGAAACAAGTGCTTATTATTTCCATACAAACTGACATACAAACGTTCCTCGCAGTCTTCGTCATCACCCCGACGGGTCGCGGTGCCGGTCCTCGTCAAAGACGGGAAGCCCTGCGGCTCCGGTGAATCTTCCTCGCCAGCGCACAGCCACTGCGCCACGCCCACCTCGGGGTACACCCAGCAGGTTGGTAGTCTTCTTCATCAGCTCCAGGGAGTCTTCCTCGCCAGCGCACAGACACTGCGGCACGCCTACCTCGGGGTACACCCAGCAGGTTGGTATTCTTCTTCACTATTCTTCTTCATCAGCTCCAGGGAATCTTCCTAGCCAGCGCACAGCCACTGCGCCACACCCACCTCGGGGTACACTTAACAGGTTCTTCATTTAATCGTCTAGAAGACGGATATACTTAGATTATAGAAGAAAGACTAACATATATTCACATTTTATTAAACCTACATTATATCCCGCGAGGATAGGTCGTCCAGCTTTAAAATGTTCAGAAAACGCCCACGAATGAACCACGCCCCCTTGTAGACCAACTGATTAAACAGAACAGTTGGACTGCCCCACACTGAATCCACGAGATATTGATATACTTCGTCTTCTCCCAGGGTTCCCAGGCAGCGTGCAGCAACCCCCTGGTGTCGTACCGGCAGCCGGCCGCGTACCAGCAGCAGTGCTCCGGCTACCTGCCGCTGCAGGGCCGGGCGTGGTAGAAGTTCCCGCAGCTTTACCACGAGACCATGTTCAAAGAGGAAATGTATTTCGATTAGTCTTCAAGATTAGGTTTCAAGGCGTTTAGGTAGAGCTCGTCAATTTGCGTGATTCATTTTAAATGTTACAACTGTGTTTATGTTTAAGGCCCATTTAGACGGTGCAAGTTTCTTGTACATGTAAGAGCAATAAACAATGATTAATTGCAAACAACTATTGTTTAGACCATGCAAGTATTTTATTTTATTTTTTTTACAAAACCGCTTTACAAAATTTCATTTTTGTATGTTTACCGATTTCCTCTATTTACCAAATATAGGAAACCGGTTTATTCTTTACCAAATAGTCAGTCAGCGTGCAATTTTTACATGACTGACCAAAAAAGGAGTGTTATGGTTTCAGGGTTCATGTATGTATGTAAGTTTCTTTATTCCACCATAAGTCCTGAACGGCTTAACAGATTTTGATGTGAGAGGTATTTTTAGATTTCTTGCATTCCTCTGAGTGACATAGACTATGTGAGTTGACAGTCGTGTTTTTTTAATATTAGTTTGTTAATTATAGAGTTGCTGGATTTTAAATTCAATTTGTTTCACTTATCATGGTATTCGTCGGTAATCAAGCCTTGCAAATTATATTTAATTCACTTCTCATTTCTTCTTGGCGTTAGCACTCGACAATTTTTGGCCACCAAAGGACTTGCAAACGAAGGCCTTTATTCCCACCCATCTCTTTGCAAAGCATTCCATCATATGAATTTGTTGAGGAAGTGTCGCCACACCCTCCTGGCACCTACCTACATATTTTTTTTTACTCGAAAAAGAGCTCTACCTAAGTATTTTTATTAGTTACTTTGTATCTGAATTTCGTACATAATAAGCGATTGTAACTTATATTGTAAAAAGTTTTCTCCAAATAGATTTGGTTTGCGAGTTCCTCTAAGAACATAGTCTATGGTAAAGTGTGGCTGGCCGCGGACCAGAGACAATTAGTGAATTAGTGAGCAAGTGCAAGTGTCGGACTAAACATAGCGAAGGCAGCACGGAGGGTACTGTACATAAGTAGTTACGTAGGTCAATAAGCACGTATAAGGATTTGAATTTTATTTGTGGTACTTTCCTTCGCGTAAAGGCATGGTCACAAAAATAATCATCAATTTAATTGTTAATGATAAAGTTCAGAACGGATTGTAATACATATATGGACATAGAGTGTATATTAATATTTAGGATCGCATAACAAAAAATCAAATTGAAACGGTCATTTATCTGATAAAAAAAAACGAACTTTCTTTACTTAAATAAAATTAACAACAATTATTTTAAAAGAAAAAGAAAAATACTTCAATATCATGAAATTAAGTCAAACAATTTTTATACCTACCTACTGATATTACAAAATTACTTAAATAAAAATAAAACTAAAATAAACTAAATAGTCAAACCGTGTCAATAGTTAAATAAATTTGGCATACAAAATTGTAATGTATAATTTTGTGACCATGTCTAAATTATACAGAGTGCCAAATCTATTCTTTCGCGTGAACAGAATGTCGTTCGAAAGCTTTTGATTTTCTATTGTAAATAACTGACGAAGTAGCGATCACTGCGATCAATTGTTGTGTGAATAGTTTAATGGTAAATCAGTGTTTGTGTGTGTGTAGATATCTAACATTGTACATAACGAAAATGAAGTGAAGACTTAGTGATTTAGTAGGATATCCTCCAGCAATTTCATTTTTATACTGCAATTTGATTTAGATTTCATTTCATTTTAATATTTTTTTATACACCCCACTTTTTATAAAAGTATTTTTATTATATCTTACCTTAACTTATGTTTACTGAATTCTTAAAGAATATTATGTCATAATATCTCATAATTGATACTTTAAAGTAAGAAACAACGAATTAGTCTGATTTATTGTGTTTCTCACAAACTTCTATATAATTTTGAAAATATAATTTTGTGGATAAATAACTAGAAATAGAGCACTCACCGTACAATTTAATACAATTTTTGCAAAGGGTTATAATAAAGTGATATAGGCATTTCTTACCATATTCTGATTTATTTTAGGTCGTACCTTTAGCCTAGTGGTGTTATTTTATCAGAGATAAAATAGGTATGAAAAAAAGGATTGCTACTAAATATTTTTTTAAAGTTTTTTTTTTTTTAATTTACGTGTTAGTCTAGCTTTCAAGAAGGCTAGATTTTGCAAAACAAATGAATGTCTCTACTTATACAATGGCGTCCAAAATTAACCAACGTATTTGTTTTTTTACCAACTAAAAATATATAATAACTAGGAGAAATGTTCTTTTAACTGCATATACCTATCAAATGAAAATACCACTGGGCTTCCGGTAGACCACAGCAATGAGAATAAGCGATAGACCCTTTGTACAAATCATCGAAAATAATAAGTTTGTTGCATACGTTAGGTACGTTTATTTTAAAGTCATGTGTATCACATCTTGTACTTAAAATTATTTTATATTCATCCATCTAATAGTAGTCCCATAGTAGTCGCAAATTGTAAATAATAAATTAATTTATAGAAATTATACAGCTCGTGTTGGCAACACCAACAAAATGGCGGACTTTCTCGCGTTCGATACAGAATCATAGCAATAAGAATTAATTGTAATTAGAATAACAAAATGAAGAGATGTATGTAATGTTTTTCTAAACTTAATTTATGTTCTGGATAGTTCCATGTAATTATTATAAGAATAGGGGCGTTATTACGGATTACGATTATAAATAATAGTAATAATGGTAACGTGAAAGGAATTTGTAATTATAATGAGAAGTGAGTTGTAATGAATTTCGATTTATAAATTAAAAATTAACGAGTTTTATATATTTGTTTTACTTGCCAACCTTTTCAACATAATTATATTATGTTCCCCCCTTATTAACTCCGCTGATACGAGAAACTATGAGTGCAAACAAGAAAACTAAATAAGAAATAGGTATGGCTATAATTAACTTGATACCTTATAATATACACTGGGTTAACTACCTCGTATATAGTCAGAAATTGAAGGAAGAAAAATACGGATAGACGGTGTTCCTACAACTGAAATATTTAATGGTATCAGCACTGTTCTACACTTATTGGAAGCAAAGCAATCAGAACATTGAAACAATATTCATAATTCTTCCCAAACATCTAGTCAAAATGTAAACAATCAAAACGCTACCAACATTTGCCTTTGTGCCGGGGGCGCGCTCTCGACGCACTAAGCTCATTTTATTGTCTTCAATATTCCCAGATTAGCCGCCAATCTCTCATAACGCGTAGAACAGTTTATTCCGCATGGCAACACCGACTTTGTTCAACGTCAGTCACAGCCCGCCAAAACGAAATAATAACATGGCCGCTGACAATACGAAAAAAGATAACCTCAAATTTAATAGAAACATTTTAGACCTTATATGTTGCATATAAGTTCGGTTTTCGGTTGGATGAATACTATGTGTTAGGCTGTTTTGTTTTAGGATAGTAATTTTGATAGAACAAAGCGGGAAGAGTGCACGTGCAAAGCATTAGGAGGGCACGGTAATAAAATGGTGGATTAGCTAAGAGGACAGGTGAGGGAGGCGAAATTGAAAACTATTGGCCTCTTCAGGATAAATTGGCATATCTTGGCTTGGGTTACCGGGATTTACGTCAGTCAGGTGGTGTAATGACTTGTATTAATTTGGAGGGTAGTCATGTTTTACTAAAATGTGCTAATGAAATCGATAAGCCCTTGCGTTATATTGTGTTGCTTGTAGATTAAATTTTTTTTTCTATGTTTATTGTACTTATACTATGTTTTGGTTTTAAAAAGAAATTCCATGCCATAGGCAGGTAGGTGCATATTTAGGTACTACTTAAAACAACAAGATACTTACCTACACATTTATATGTATAACCCACGACCAAATTAAAAATCATATTTTCAAAGAAAATATAATATTATTTACTTACATCAATATTAACTAAAATCAATAAATATAAAATAACAATTTCTAATGCTTACCCAATATTTACTTTATAAAATGAAGAAAGGTTTCTCTAACTCTATCTTACCCCACTCTATCTTTACTATTAATAGTACTATATATAATAGTACTTACGATAATATAATAGTAATATATTATGACAATGAGGGTATGTTGGTTATAATGATCATAGACAAAGCGGAAGTGTTAATTAGACGCGGCGGACGTGGCATTGTGACGTCACAACATGGCGGCGCTCACATCGATCGCGATATGGCACGTGTGCAACAAAGGCGCGGTGTCAAAATCACGGTCCTATAGTATTGCTATTGCTCTACCTAATTGAATTATCCCAAGAGAACCTCTCAATGAAAAGTGATGACGCAAATTTTTATGATTGCATTGTAAGTTTTTCTTGCCAGCAACTGTGGAGACATCAAAAGGACAGACTATGATGTCCTAATACTACGGAGACTATAAATTTACAATTATCCTTATGAGATCGTTACCGTAACAATTGAGATATTATGTACTAAGAGGTACATTTTGAAACGGATCATTATTTAAACTAACATCATAAATATAACATAGACACAAAAAATCCCCACTGAAAATCATGAATTGTGCGTACACGATCGGTAAACAAATTTGTGTATCCGGGTTGAACCCTCGGAAGGGTGGGGCAGGGCTCCATTAGGGCTCCAAGATTTGCCATTCATGGTCTTAAGACGTCGCATAGGCTGTAATTGTGGAGTACAATGGATTGCTGAGGTCGTGAATTATGCAGAGCTATGAATTTTAGAGATTGTTTTGTAACAATGGGGTTGCGTTTGGTGAAAATTTTTTCCACCATTTTACCGTTTTATTTAAAATTGTTTGAAAATGTTGAACATTTCAACTTTCTGGCAACTATAGAAGAAATAAAGTAAGTGTCTATGTTACTTGCCGAGCGCTTTCATCAGATCGACCGTGTAGTACGTATGTCGATTAAGCGTTTAACTAAATCAATTGAAATCTGTTGTCTGCGTCTCTAAAATATGCATTTTAAAATGATAACGAAGAATGAGATGTAGGTATTACAGAAATAAAATACTTTCGCATAACAGAGCGACAATTAAAATTAATTAACGACCATTCTTATCTTTCCACTTGTAAAACTAAATTAGCTGTAATGAGTAAAAACACGAGTTATTTTCTAAAAATATACGTAGGCTGTGTTTGTAAGTCCCCAACTGCATAGATACCTATAACGGCGAAGGTTGAGGGCCTGACTAATTAGAACAAAAAACGCGGGAAAACACAAGTACGCTTGACAGTGAGCCAGAGACAAAGAGCGCCACACCGAAATCAACAAACGTAACATGTACACAAACTTAATTTACAGGAAAATCATCCTTATTTTGAAGCAATATAAAGACAATTTTCCAATGAAAACGGAAACGCAGACTCCAACATATCTGTTTTGAAAATTTCGAATTTGGAATGCTTTATCTGCCAGCCAGCTACCGTCGTTCGAAGACTTTGAGTGTTGCAATATAAGGGATATTTTCCCGTGATTCGGGGAAGTTTATTGCCGTTTTCTGGTTACGAACGGTTGCGTAGAGAAGCGCTACCGCGCCGATTGTCTGTGGCACGTTCGGCCAAAGAGGCCACAATCGATAGAGCACGGGCGTGCGTTGTAATGAATTTATTAAGGAAATACCGCTTTGACTCGGTTTTGTACGCTTTTGTTTTGATTTCATGGCTATTTTATAAATGCATGATTGCATTCTAAAGCTACTTCACGTAGCTCTAATAAGTATCTCTATCAGGTATAATCAATATAATCTCCGGGATTTATCCGTCCATAAGATTTCAGAAATTTAATTAACATACTTTTAACTTTGTGTCAGCCAGAGAATTTAATGTGGTTGCGAAATAAAGTAAGAGGTTCGCTCGACAAAAAATTTAAACCAAACATTCGTGTTTTTTAGTTAATTATAAGGTTTTATTTAACTGGAATTAGGTATGTTTTTTATTAGTTCAAAATCTTAGATATTTTTTTAGTCTATATATCTAAGCTGTAAACTGAGATTTAAGAAACGAATCTATATCTAATGACAGCTAAGAAATAAACAAACCAAGCCTACAGCACATTTCACTTCGCTCCCATCGTTTCTCTGTTTACATTCGGAGCTCGCCCGGCGATGACTTAGCGAATCCAGCCTCTTCAATAAAAGCCTTTATTTTAATCCATTCTCGTTGGTATTATTTTGACAACTGACAGGTGGCTATTGTTGCCAACATCAACATTCCTCTCGTTACGCTGGCGCTGATTCTCATCGATGTCTAGTCGTAATTAGATTCATATTTGTTTGGTTCTTATCAAAATATTTGCCAAATTAAGAATAATTGCTGCAATACAATATGTTTTAAAAGGCTTTGCATAACCGCCCACACCACGTAATTAATTATCATCGTAATTAATCGTAATTTTAGATGACTTATCTCGCTTTAATTATCATAATTTATGTGTTCAGATCAATCATTTTAAAAGTATTTCGAGTTTTTTTTAATAATAGAAAATTTTGGAGTTTTTGAAATGATACTTCTATTTGTGTTTGAAACTGATTCCAAGATGCCTAAATAATAAAATAATTTAATAGTTGCAATAAAATTTAATTATTCTTGATCATGAATATTGTAATTATAAATAGGGAAATGAAAAATTGAGAGTCCTTGGAACATTTTGAAGATAAGGAAGTTTAACCGATATTTTTGAACGATCTCACAATAAAAATAGTCTTACTTAATTTAAGTAAAACTATTTAACGTAGGCAATGAATTATCCTAATCCTAACTAATGCTATTACTGCCGAAAATTACTGGACTGGCGGCCGTGGATGGGGCGAAGAAAGCAGGGCAAACCAGCTGCCCGCTGGAGCGATGACATCGCCAAACGTGGAGGCCCATTGTGGAGAAGGATTGCGAAAGATCGCGAAGCTTGGCGTGCATTGGAGGAGGCTTATGTCCTGCAGTGAACGAAATGAGCCGCAGAAGAAGAAGAAGAAGAACTAATGCTATAAATGCGAAAGTGAGTTTGTTACTTCTTCACGCTTTATCTACTGAACCAATCTTCCTGATATTTCTCATACATATAGTTACAAGTACTGTACTGTGGTGTGTAGTCATAAATTAAAAACCATGATTAGAGCAAAAATTTAATATATATATATAGAGATATTTTAGATCAGATGTATTGCAAAAATTAAAACAAATTGTTTGTTACTTATAATTTCAGTTTAATAACAAGTTTTATTTCAATGTACTTCAATATATCTCAAAACCTAACGTCCATGAGTTTCAATGTAATCGGACTAAATACTAAATTATTTATAGTAATTTGTGGTTAGCGATGTTGGTGGTACTTTTATTAATAGTTGTAAGCACTACTTTATAAGTTTCTTTACTGTACTCACTGTTTGCTGAGACAAATAAATTAAAAAAAAAAAAAAAAACGCCTACAGTTCCAGGCGATTAAAACGTAGATTATGACATAATACCCTCTCACCAATCTGAAAGCTGTGAACCACAAAGGCGTCCATTTTACGACTGAAGGGATTATACTTTAAGCGCAGCATCGACTTTTAGGCACTCGAGGCGCGAATCGCGATCTGTCAGCACTTTCGGGCCCGACTGTACCGCTAATGGCGATGACTAGAAGGAGAATTTGTGGAGATGACATGGTAAATAGCTTTAATTACTTTATATTATTACTAGCTTGTGCCCGCGGTTTCGCCTGCGAGAACTTCCCACGGGAACAGTGCTTTTTCTCGGGATGAAAGGTACCCCGGTCCTTCTCAGTAGGTACCTACTTCTAACTATGTGTATGGTTGTTATTCCTGATTTTAGCCTACCCGTAATTTGGTCTAAATCCGCACAGATAGTTTTAGCAATATTTTTTTTTTATTATTGCGATTTGATTTTGATACGATTCTAGCTTCGAGCAAGATGTCCGTGTTGCTCTATGGATTCTAGAAATGTACCTAATAGTAAGGTATTATTTTAAGACTAGCAAAAATATTAAAGAAAGTAGATATTGTTCTATCTATCTACCCATTCGGATACAGGCTAATGCCGAATCCATAAGTTATGACTCCTTGTTCGGAAAACAACGGGAAATACTGACACAAAGGAGTTTCCGTTTGATGTGGATTGCTACTGCGGAAGAAAGGCAGTAATGTATGCTGAAAACACTGAAATATGTGAATGTACGGCCTTTGATCGCATGGGGCCTTTATTGTACTCACGGTCAAAAGAAAGGTTCATGAAAATATGACAATAATAGGTAGACATTTCTATTATTGTTATGTGAAAGAAAGAAGAAAGAAAATAAATTTATTGGCCAAACACAAACTGCGACTCGGTAGATACAAAACAAAGACTTTTATATAAGTAACTTACTTATACCTTTTATATAGGTAAGTAGTAGGTTTCGCAGTGGTTGCCAATAGGACCTTGCTAGCATAAAGCTGCTGCGCGATGCACTGCAGAGCTGATAAATGCACTGTACAATGGAAATTATACTTTGAGCTCAGATTATATTAAATCATTAGCTGTGTGCCCCCGGGTTCACTCCCGTGGGAATTTCAGGATTTTGAATAGCATAGGTATAGCTATCCTTATGTTTTCGTACCTGCAAAGATATAGCTTACAAAAAATAACGCGTCTTTAAATTAAAATTTTCCACATAAGTAATAAAAATGTTTACCTCTAAAAGTTGGTCTTTGGGGACCTGATTGGAATGACAAATGTCTATAATTATGAAAGAAATATTTCTTAAACCGACATTATACCGTTTAAATAAAAAATAAAATAAATAAATTATGTAGGCTGTAATATAGGTAGGTACCTACCTAAATTTCTACAATACCGCTCTTATAAGATTACATAGGTAGGTAAGTAGTATATAAAAATATATATATCAGGTAGTAGAAAAACAAACTTTTTTTTAACTTTTGAACTTTAAACAATAAAAAAGCACTAAAGGGCGAAATTTTTCAAACCATACATAATAACTTACATTATCGCCTGCACCTATTACACGAACAGCCGTGTACTACATAACAGTTGACAATAAGTCCACATAGACCATGGTGTTCAATCGACACTCGACTGGAGGGGGGGGGAGATTACGGAACAATGGACCTTTCCGAAATACATAATAATGCAACGTCAAATGGCGAGGTTTCGGAGCTTAGGGTTCCGTAGGCTTGGGTGGGAACCTTACCTATAAAAAAGTGATTTTGATTTTTTTTTAATATTAGTTAGTACTAGCTTAGCGACACTAGCGACCCCTGCTTCGAACGGGCGTACCTATAAACCACCCAGAAAAAATCGCAGTCAAACGGTTACTGTACCGTTTTAAAGATTATATAAGGTACAAACGCGGGAAGCAATTTTATTTAATACTAAGTATTAATTGATTTACTAGCTTGACTAAGAGTCAGCTTTCTGAATTATCTATTTTTTCTTAAATAAAATTAGCTTTAGGTAACATATTGGTGGAAAAGAATGTTGTGGAAATGATATCAGAACCAGAGGCCTTGGTAAAACTTAACTTTACAGCAAGCCCTTACTTGATTGATATAGAGTTGCGCTGTTTGACATTTTTTTCCAATATCCACCTTCAGGCTACATTATGATTAAAAAAATATATATATAGGCATACGGAACACCCAAATCTATGAAAATGAACGCGACACATGGGTGAATTTCGAGATTTTTTGGGTGCGTGCTCGAGTGGCGCTCGACCGCTGGCGTAGCAGCGCAAATTATTAAAAAGAATAAAGTATAAAAAAATTAAAACGCATAAAGTATAAAAAATAACGCTACAATGGGCGCTCGGGTGGGAAACGTAACATACCGGCTTAGGACCGATATTTATTAAAAGGCAGTCGCCATAACATGTTTTTCGGAAGACTAATGACCGAATCTTAACATTGAAAGGTAATATATTTACTTAACATTAGGTATAATATTGATAAAATAAAAAAAAATAAAATAAAAAAAAAATATATATATATATGGATAAAATCCTTGGGGGAGGCCTTTGTCCAGCAGTGGACGTCTTTAGGCTGAGAGAGAGAGGTATAATATTAACAATAAAGTTAGAGACCGATGGCGTCTTCGACTTTCGTCAGTCAGAACTCTGTCCAATTAGAAAGCAAAGGACGACTCTCTCCAACTACAAAAACGCCGATGATAATGCTATCGCAAAAACTAAAAAAAACAACATTAAATATAAGTAGATGAAATAGATATAATTGAAATATTATGGATAAGGATCTCAAAATATAAGAGATTACAATGTTAGTATAAAAATAGCATATTTATTCAATAATGATAAATTCTGTGCTAATATTTTTTTAATCACTACCAAGGTAAATATCATAAAAATCACAGCGACCTACAAAAACGCCGATGATGCTATCGGAAAAACTAATAAAACAACATTACACAAAAACTATTTAAAACCGGTAGCGCCGAACAAAACGTACCCAATGAATTAACTCTCCCTCAACGATAAAATCTAACCAACCGCACGACAAAAGAATTAGTCAAAATAATACAAAAAATGTTTCACAATAGCTTTTGAAACGAGTTGTGGGCGAAATTGTTACTAAAGTGTAGCAACATCTGTCTAGAGGGGAGAATTCTAATCTATAAACATCGCAACATTCAGTTATCTGCTTCACGATTACGTACCTTATTACAATAACACAAAACTCAAAAACCCGTAAAGAAAAACGCAATAAACAACCTTTCAAATTCAGAAGGATAGAGTTAACGCCATTACTGTCAAATTGCGGGCCAATCAACGCGCAGAGGAAGCGACCAATGAGGGCAACGCGCGGTGCGTGCGCCGAATGCCAAATTTGGGGGAAACTAGAACAATTTGTAACTTTTTTGTTTGTTTGGGCAACTAATTTTCATTTCGCCGCAGCACATTTTATTATGGTTTCGAGTTGGATGTCTGTCTGCTGCATATTTATGAGATTTGAAACATTTTTATGAAGCGGATTGCTCGTATTTCTTATCATTATGTGATGACCTATTTTTTCTTTGACTCTATATGAACGTATTTACTTTCTGTGACTATTACTTACTAAGTAAATTAGTCACTGAAATGAAATCCTTCTGTAGATTAAAGTAGCACAAGTAGATAAATAAGTACTTACAAGCTGAAGATACGGCGAAGAACATAGCAATTTTCACACGGACGCAGGCTGGAGCAAAGGAGAGACGTTATTATTAAATTCATAAATTAGATGTCTAAAATAGTTTACATATGTATATTAAGTATATCAAGCCTATGGGTCTCCACCTAAAATCCATTTATTCTTACCAGTCCTATCATGTAAACAATCTTCACAGTACTTTTTTATGAAATTTGTTGAAAATAAATCAAATATTAGTTCAAACCTAAACATTCTAAAGTAAAACATTTATTAATCACGAAAGTAATTTCCTAAAAAGTCTATTTTAATTTATATTGTTGTAAAATCATAAAAAGACATGGTAAGATTGTTTACCCACATTTTTTATCAGAAATAATAATTCATCATATTGATAAATTGTTTTATTGGTAATTCCGTGCTATGTTTGACAATATCGAGCCCCAAAGTACGGAATTGTCCAACATCACAATTTCATTTTATATTTTGGAAAACTTGGGTATACCCTCAAAACAAAATCTATTATTTATGTGCCAACTAGTAGTATTGGTGCGCTGCACAGTGATTATGCCATAAGTATATTTGCGATCAAAATGATGTGAACAACATTATTAAGCAAAAGCATCCTATTGTTACCTATGCAAATGAAACTTACCTACCGCTTATTGAAGTCACTCGAAAATAGTAAAGTAAAACACTTTTCCAGAGTTTTCCGACCGGCGGTTCCGATTGAACTGACAGTTGATCAACCGTTCGGCATTGCCAACTCTAATCTATTTTTATTTTCATAGTTTTTTATTGCCATGCATAAAAATCAAGGACAACGCTAATCATAATAAAATTAGTTCAGAATATAATCAAGATATATCTCAATTAGTTCTCATACCCTCACGTCATCACGTCACCTTGCGAAATCACATTCCCATCAAATCGGAAATTGCTCATTCACACTCGGACGAGTCCACTCAATAGTGCTTGAAACGGCACTTACAAGTTCTCAAGACTAAAAAGAAGTCAAATTCATCTGTCAAATGGAATTTGAATTTGGAACGGTGGCGGGTCGCAGCGCGCGCGCCGCGTGACGTCATTCGGGGTCACGCGAGCGCAGCGGGACCACGGCGCTACCCGCTGGCAGCACCGCCCTTATAAAATCATTAGCACAAACGAACGCCATTGATAAAGACAAACCTTTGACACATTAATTCACGGTGAAGTGAACATTCTAGATCTTGGTTTATGGGAAGCGAGCAGGCGCGGGTTTCGCGACTTCGCCCGCCGACTTTTCACGGTTGAAATGTGACGCTGCAGGTACACCTATGGGAATTTTTCGGAGCTTAGATTGGAGTTGGCCGAATGGAAACTATGAGATTGGTGTCAAATGTTTTTGTTGCAGTCAATTTGTACGGGCAAGGCACCTCATTTATTCCCACAGACTGAGCGACGACGACGCTGAGGACAGAGAGAAATAAAAAAAAATAAGATCGATACCTAAGTAGATATCAATAAGTAGCAAAAATATGATAAGTGATACAACCTACCTGCCTACATGTCTTAACTGGAAAGAATAAAGTATTTAGGTCAGTCGGTTAGATTTCTGTGATATACTTTGCTATCGAACACACTGGAGAAAACTGCAAATCGCTCCTTAGAAATAAGGCAAAAGGCAAAAGCAAGCTTAAATAGATGTTCTAAATAACTCTTTAATAATCATTTAATTCTATGTCTACAGTAGGTAATACTGTAGTAATTTATTAGTCTAATCTGATCAAAATCTGATGGACAATGCAATGTAGCGGTAATAATAACTGATGTAAGTTACATCAGTTAGATTATTACATTGCATTGTGCATCAGATTTTGGGTTTTAGGATAGGATTAGGATCCCTTTATTCTCAATCCTAACTTCCTAACTAATATTATAAATGCGAAAGTGAATTTGTTTGTTTATTTGTTACATCTCCACGTTTTATCTACTGAACCAATCTCCCTGAAATTTTGCATACTTAGATATAGTTAGAAGTAGGTACTGAGAAGGACATAGGGTACCTTTCTCCCCGAGAAAAGGCACTGCTCCCGTGGTAAATTCACGCGGGTGGAACCGCGGGCAAAAGCTAGTAAGGAATAAAGTTGGTTCATTCATGAAAAATCAGAATCTAATGGAAAGCGCGAGAAAAGATGTTATACATATAAAAACGATTTACAAGCATTAGTACATTATATCTCGATGTTTACAAGCCAATAACGTACACTTCTACGATAAAATTAATATTTTTTTACAAATGCAACTGTCAAAATGTTTTCCAATATGGCGGATACGGACAATGCGCGTCTGAAGTGGTTGGTTTGTGCGCGATCAATAGTTTTTTTAATTTCTTTTTTTCGCCGCGACCGAAGGCTACATAAAAGAAGTTAGGGTCCTACGGAATGGCTGGAGGCCACTTGAGATTCAATGAGGTTCAAACTTAACGGAGATTTTTAATATTTTTTGTTCAGGTAAGCGTTTTTAATGGGCTGTTAATAATTCATTATGTAAAGAAATTCGTTGTTGCCAGTGTTGCCCGATCACGTGTTAAGTATTTTTTGGCTGAGAAATTGAATTCTGGATGATTTTGTAAAATGTACAGACAAGAGCTTGTTCTTAAATATATAAAGTGTCTACTTAATACTGAAGAAATTAATCTAAGTAAAATAATACAAAAAAAAATATTAGGTAGGTATATCATTAGATAACAGACAGGATCTTTAAATAGCGTAAATGACTAAGAAATTTATAATAATAATTTCTTCCCTAATATTTCATCCCTAAGGTTTATAAATAGGGGGGTCCAAAATAAAACTTGGAAGCGAGCGAAGCCGCGGTCAAAGGATATATAATGAACATAGCCAATGAATTCGCCATACGAAGCTAGACCGTTCATAACATCCTTCTAGTTACATAAATTGCGATAATTTAACTTTACCTTCCCGCCATCAAGATACATCCTTGGCTGATCACTCGAGTCCGACTCGAGTTGCCTTTGACTCAAGTGCGCGCGCCAAACAGGATTACCTCTTGTACATCAAAGTCCGTCACTCAAATAAATGTCACTGGAACACGCATTTTCGAATACGGTACGTACAGTCGACCGCACCTCAAGTTACCCTGCATGATCTCTTATGCCGCGGCCGCAGAGTCGAATTTGCAATGAATTTGAGTAGGTTGATGTGCTGTTGACTGTACATGGAAGTAATGTACTTTTTGTACAAAGTACTTATTATTTCCATGGGTACGCATTCTTATTTGTCCATGCTGGTACGCTTTTAACTTAGTGTTGCCCGCGGAAAAACCTTGTATATTTTACTAGCCTGTGCACGCAACTTCGTCCGCGTGTAATTTACTACTGTTTATATCTGTATCTATAAGGACCTGTCCTTAGCCAGCGATCAAGATGAAACCTACGCCAGATTTTAAGTTATACCTTCAACAATACAACAGTGAAAACCGCACCAAATTTGGTCTAGTAGTTTTTGCGTGATACACGTACAAACAGAAAGACAGACACCTCATAGTTTTTTTTTTCTTAAATATCTTCTATGTATAGACCAGACACCAGCCCGCTGATCAGATTACATTGTCTGCGTTACGGGAAAGCGATGGATGAGACTGGCACAGGACCGTAGTAAGTGGCGTCAAAAAAGGGAGGCCTATGTCCAGCAGTGGGCTAATATAGGCTGAAAATAGAATAGACCAGACCAGTAACAGTTTTAATATAATGTAATGATTAAAACTTTCGCATCCATCGCAGCCTCTTGAAAAAAGTAGCCTATGTGACCTCGTGTCATATGCAATGCATACCAAATTTCATTTAAATCGAACCAATGATTTAGCCATGAAAGCGTAACAGATAGACTTTCGCATTTATGATGCATATGGATCAAATAAGAAAGTGTATTATCTTGGTCAGATGATTGGTTGAAGATAGATTTACCGGGATAAAAGTAGGATAGTGGAAAACAAAAAAAAAACATCTGTTGGCACCCACATCGGTTTGTTTTCTATTTATTTATTCATAATCATTATATTCTCTTACATATTATGTCCAATCAAGGTCCACAAGGGCGCTAATCATACAGCAAAGATATATTTAGATTAAGTTTACATATGTATTAGTCATGTCACAGAAATCGTAATAATAAACGAAATGGCATAGAAGCGTTATTTATATAATTTCTGCTCGTTATGAATTTTAAATTATGTATCGCTGTATAAGTACACTTGCCTGAGCGGAGAGAGGGTGTGTCAACCACCAATAGGATCTCATTAACGAAAACCGAACTTTGAATGACAAAATTTGTTGTTAAAACACATCTCCGCTACTCTCCGCTCTGATGGAGTCCGGCCCTACATAGCGTTTTTTACAAATTGAATTTTGAGGTTATATTCTGTAAACGTAAAATTCGAAATTTCTATGTCTCTGTTGTATGATTGGCGATTTTACTCTGTACAGTTCGTTTTGACAAACAATACATAAAATACACATTTCAAGTAACAAAACAGTTGTATTAGACTAACCTTTATAAGACAGTGGTGGTTTAAATTCTTATCTAAACTTGAACCTTATGACTTTGTGATAAGTTTTGAAAATAATATTATTTAAATAACACCAACCGCTTTACAAAAGGTAAATCATGTTGAAAATTGTTTTTAGACACTACGCAATGACACGAACAAAAATGTACAGCTTATTGCATAAAATGATCAAAGACCAATCACATCAAACTTAAAAATAGAGGAATAAAAAAAAATACAGTAATATTTTTTTATTTTTAAATGAAAAATTAATTTCCAAAAGTTAATTATATTTACTCAAATATTTTAAGTGATGTTCTACATAAAGACGCCATATTCATTTTACGGCAACCTCATTTTAATGTACCAATTAAAAATAAGTGAAAAGAAACATAATTAACGGTTTACATATTGAGTATGTTTTTGAGCGACTTTTCAATATTTTTTTACAACGGAAGATTTTTCTGCTGACACTACCAATTTGACAGATGTCATGTGAAGTCAACGAACTCGAGTCTATTCTTATTTAAAGAAATACGCACAAAGTGCTTTTTGTCCAATTAAAAAAGTTTGTCTACTAATACTAAATGGATAGTAGTGGATTTATTTTGGCTAAGGTTATAATAATGATTGGTTGGGGATATTTTTACAGTCTGTCAAAAAAAAATTGAACAGTATTTGCTGCTTCAATTGTGAAAACTAAAGTAACTTTATTGCACTGTCACTAATATTGAATTTTTTTAAGTAATCTAATAAAAATGTCAGGTTTTCTAATTATTATAGTAGTCATTTATATTCAGTGATTTTTATTAAACAACAAACACTGTTATCTTACGGTTAATCAGTAGAACGGTATGGCGGTAAAAATAAAAAATAACAGTACATTCCATAGATGACTAACGTACCATTTCGAAACCACTAAATCATCGAATTTCATACCCTTGAAATGTAATCAATTCTTCATATTTTATATCTTAATATATTTTAATTTCTGTGCATAGAAATTTTATTTTGTGGACAAGTCCAAACATAAGTTAATATATCCAGTCCATCCTAAATTCTCCTCGTTTCTATCAACGCCATCCACCCTGGTTCCCTCCCGAGTTTCCCTGAAACCTACTCCTCTGACCCTGGGAATTGTATCCCTGATTATTTCTTTGACCTTGGCTTGAGTACCCCTGTCCTTGACTTGATTGGTACCCACTTTGACCTCTGTTAGAACCTTGGTTGTTATATCTGTTCTGGTTGCCATATCTATCCTGGTTGCCGTATCTATCCTGGTTTCCGTATCTGTCCTGGTTTCCTTGGTTGCCGTACTGGTTCCCTTGCCTCTGGCTGCCGTAGCCGGATCGGTTGAAGTTCTGGTGGCCCTGACTGAAGCCGCCCTGGTGGTGCCCGCCTTGGTTGTGCCCGCCCTGGTTCTGCCCTTGGTAGGGGGTGTAACCACTCCGTTGAGGCCCGAAGGAGTGTGAACGACCTGTAGCAAAGGAAAATTACATTTCACTAATTTAAAAAAGACCGATAGGGATACATGGAAAGAGAGTGGGGATGCTTTTTCCCAGCAGTGGGACATGTTATAGCTACAAAAAAAAATATTAAACGTCTATTATAAATTTTAAAGGAGTGTACCAATAAAAAAAAACGGATTTTTTTAAAAGTCAGATAGAAGGGTCATTTACGTGATGCTCCCTGGCAGAACCACTTTAGATTTAACAAACGTAAATATACAGGGTTACTGGTAATTAGATGCGAATCTCTTAGGGGGTTGTAGGTAGCGTTATTTGGATTGATTTAAACCTATAATGGGTTATCCAAAAGTTTACCGTTTTCAAGATATTTGATATTTTAATGTTTTTTTCCAATTAAGTTTCAATCTTTTTTTAAGAAAAAAATATTCGTCAGAATCAGTTCATTTTTACAGTTTATAAAGGTTTATAATGGAGCACTTATTATCAATCATAACATCATAGAAATTCTTAACCAGTTCGGAACAGGAGTACAAAACATAACGAAAATGTGTGTTTTTTGCAACAAATGCCTTTTTAAAAGCAAATTTTCTCAAAATAATCACTAGTGTTTAATTGTGCAGATTATTAGAAAAACATCAACACTTTATCAGCTTTCTAACGTGGCATAAAAAACTTAACTTAATTGGACATTTGTAGAAAAATCGTAAATAACAAAGAGAAAATGTGGTATCATGTCAAAATACTAATGAAAAAAAAATCGCATTTTTTTAATGAAATAATTCAAAAGACACCTTAATTAATGATCTAATTGAGTCTTCTGTCATTATAATGTCTATCATCGACAAGAAAATGTATCGCACAAGGAGGACCGATATGGCAAGCTCATAATTTGTATTCTCAAATAAAACTTTTTTCCAAAAAAAATGAACCGACTTTCATCATAAAACTTAAAATCATGAAATAACAACAAAGAAAAATGTATTAGCATTCTACCTACTGAATGAGGTGAAGTCGGTGCCAAGTGCAGGAGTAAGGGTGTTATGTTATTGTTTAGCTAGGTATTATATGATTCTAATATTAACTTAGATTATTTAATATTCAATTTGGCACCGACTTCACCTCATTCAGTAGGTAGAATGCTAATACATTTTTCTTTGTTGTTATTTCATGATTTTAAGTTTTATGATGAAAGTCGGTTCATTTTTTTGGAAAAAAGTTTTATTTTATCATTTTTAGTTTAATAAAAACTTTTCATTCACTGGCCGAAAATAAAGAATTAAGAATTCGATACTTTTTATGTCTAAGTAAGTTTGATTTGAAATGTCACAACATGTCAAATTGTCTATTATTTTGGCACAAAAACAGACCGAGAGCCCGTGACGACCAAACCTTCCTTATTTTAAAAATGCTGAATGTTTATCTGCGTGGTATATACGGGTAAAAAAATATTAGCGATTAGGTATGAAGTTTGGATCTTAGTTGCTTATGCAGGTAATATGGATAGTAAGGATGATTTTTATAGGTAAAAAAAGCAACCTTTGGGCCTCCCAAAGTAATATTAAATTAAGCTTTTATTATAAAACAAATATAACTATAATTTAGTATGGTTACAATATCTAGCAGGGGTTTATATCTGCACCAATTGCCTGGTAATGGATGGCGTGATTTCTAATATTATTAGGAATAAAATCTTTAAAAAACTTTACTTTGAGGAAATTGAGTTATTACTTCAAATGTTATTGCTACAAGTAATCTGCCTAAGTAATCATGAACCAACTTTTATAGTCGCTAATCGCTATTTCTATGTTGGGGACATACACAGAAAATCTTGAGTTTTAATAAAATAAGGAAGGGCATGCTGTCGCGGGCTTTTGCTCTATAATGCAATGTTGGTATTTTTATATTTTGTTAGGTATCTTTAAAATTACCGAACAGATTCTGACGTGATTAAAATGGGACCAACTTGGGAATACACCATTACTAATAAAATAACAATTTTGGAAATCGGTCCACAAGTGGCGGAGAAATCGGCGAACATACATAAAAAAAAAACATACATACATCGAAACATATAACCTCCTCCTTTTTTGGGAAGTCGGTTGAACAGTCCACCCGGTTCGATTTTTATCCAGAATTTCTGAGATAATACAATTTCATTGAGTTGTTTTTACCTCGTTAAAAAGCTGATAAAATGTAGATGTTTTTTTAATAATCTGCACAATTAAACACTAGTGATTATTTTGAGAAAATTTGCTTTTAAAAAGGCATTTGTTGCAAAAAACACACATTTTCGATATGTTTTGTACTCCTGTTCCGAACTGGTTAAGAATTTATATGATATTATAATTGATAATAAGTGCTCCATTAGCACCCTTCATTATCTGTGAAAATAAACTGATTTTGACGAATACTTTTTTCTTAAAAAAAGATTGAAACTTAATTGGAAAAAAACATTAAAATATCAAATATCGCGAAAACGGTAAACTTTTGGATAACTCATTATAGGTTTAAATCAATCCAAATAACACTATCGACAACCCCCTGAGAGATTCGCATCTAATTACCAGTAACCATGTATAGAAATAAACTATATAAATACTATATAATTCTAGGACTACTAAAAAAAAATCAGTCTTTCAGTATCGGAACGCATGTCGCCAGTTGAAGTTTGCACGCACAAACCTTACCTACATTTCACGCAAATAAAAATGAACTTTATGTCCACACAATTAAGACTGAAACGATCTGCGCGAATTGCAATAACAGGTTAGGCTATGAAGTCTAATAACATTGCGCAGATGCGGCGACAAGGCGGGCGACACTTCCTTCGTCTTTTTTGGTACTAGTTAGGTACCAAAAAAGACGAAGGAAGTGAGTGAGTAACTTACCTAACCTTATTTTTCGCTGTTACAAGAAAAGAATTCTTTTTCCACTTTTTTCACTTTTTGTTAGTTACGAACGTGGACGAGTCACTCACACCCTTCGTCCGTTTTGGTAACTAAACTTACCTTATCAGTTACAAGAAAAGATGTATTTTTGCTGTTTGGTAACTAGTTCAAGAGAAGACATACATATATGTATATTTCAAAATTCTGTGATACCAAGTTATCTCTCTACCCCATACTTATAAAATCTAAACAAACCGAACGAATATGATTACAGGAATGTTGATCGCAATAATTGATTGAGTTATAACGAGGCGGAGGGGACTTTGATTCGGCGAGTCAAACATCATTACGTCACGATGTAGGCTTTATGCGTCGAATTCTCGGCATCAAATGTTGAGAATACACCCCTAGCTTTCCATCCATGTCTGTAAAATACTTTAATCAATCGATTTTTTTGTAGTATTTTTAGGTTAGTTACATCCGTCGTGCTGATTGGCTCTTAGAAACTTAATTTTGACCCTTACGTGACACTGTTTTTGAGCTGATTTTTCCTAGAAAAAGGCTTGGCTCAATGAAAGATTACACCACATTAAATTTTAATTCGAAAAACCTTCAAATTTATATGTATGTAAAACATATTATGAAACAATAAATAACGTAACAGCACACCTATAAGTTTATATACTTGCAGTATGTGTGTGTGAAAAACATACATACAAATTATCACGCCTTTTTCTCTTGGAGACAGGCAGAGACTAGCGATTTCCACTTGCTACGATCCTTACAGATCTCTCTCGCTTCCTCTACACTCATCACTCTTCATACATTCTCTCCGGTTATGGATGCTCCTAATATCTCCCTTTTTAAGGAGGTCCGCAATCTGGTCGAGTGCGTTCTCCGAGGTCGACCTGACCAACTCTTCCATTTACCTCTGCTTTATAAATACCTTTCGTCAATCTCTTTTCATCCATCCTCTCAACATGCCCAAACCATCTCAACATTCCTTTTTCAATTTTGGTCACTACCTCTTATTATATTTTACACATAAATACATATTCCCATATCTCCATAAGTACATAGAGGTAGCTGCAAAGGTTAGCGACAAAAGCGGCATTATACTCGGAATCGCGATCGCGCCTCGTGCGAAACTGCACGAGTATTTAATCGTACGCTTTGTGCTCTAATGTTGACACAGATCTAGGGACATTGGAAGTGCTCATTTCTTTTAATACAACAAAACAAAAACCATTTATTTCACCAATATACCCCACTTGTTCTACTAAGTACAAAATGTTACAAAAATTAAATTTCGAAGGAAATCAGGGCAGATCTACCTGACAGATCGTCACTAAACTAGGTATACCTGTATCTTTAGGCTCTCTGAAAGAAAGGAACCACATTGCGTCTATGTGTTGTGTACTACCAGGTCTTTATCCCTTACGCGGTAGACAGAATCAAGAGTCTTGAGATACGAAGGCCACGCTTAGCTGAATAGTGGGCGTATTGATGGAATGAAAATTCAGTTCAGATATAATGACAGGTTGCTAGCCCATTGCCTATGACAAGAATCCCCATTCGTCATCCCCAAGTTTGCCATTCCTTTGAGTCACTTTTCTGATCTGCACGGGAAAAGAAGCACCAGCATGGAAGCAATTGTATTACTTATCAATCACTAAATGTAATTAAACTTGTAAGATTTGACGACGGACAGAGTTTTGGAATGGACTATCCCAACAAATGAGTGTTTGCTGTAGAATATTCAAACTGTATATATTGTTAGCTGACTGAAGATTTGAAAGAAGAACAAGCTGCCAAGATGCAGTATGAACCCCTTCAGTCTTGAGTAGTCTGTGGTTGACTCCACCAGCGATGGGTTGTGATGGTTGTATTGTGCGAGTAGCTTTACATAATGTTTATGTGATCTATTGTGTTTCCATGTATAAAGTGTAGAAATATGATCCATGTATTATAAAAGGGGTTTGTAAACATAAATCTAAGAGTTTTATTCAGAGTAGATAAGATCAGAAGTGCGATTCGAATCATTCATATTAAAACCGCGCCAAATCACGGATCAATTTTTCCTTGGAAAATGGAACGTGTTTTGTTTTTCTTAAATATTTGAATTTTCGTGACCATCGCGATTCAATTGTTTTTACGCTGTACGATGTTCTTATTTTTTCCATGGATTTTATTAGTTTGAGTTTTAGCGCACTTTTCATGTTACTTATTTTGGAATAAAAAAAATATTTAAAAAAATATAAATGTTGGTTAGTGAGATGAGATTGACAATTCAATTATTATCAAAATCAATTTGTGCGTAGTATGCATAGTTGCATACAAATAGGTTTTGCAATAGTTGTGGTTGGATATTACCACATGACGAGACCCGTAAAATGCGTTTGATTTTGAATTTACCATCACAACCTTGCGCTGGAAGTTACATGCCACCACCATCAGCGTCCGTGGTGTGTCGGTACAGGACTATGGACGAAGTCATTGATAAAACTTCGTGATTTTGTACGGTGACGGTACAAACAGGATTGTTGGTGTACTTTCTTCTTAGATTCAAGTAAGATCGAAACATTATTACATTTCAAACGGGGATTTAAATGTGATTGATTTAGTGTGCAGAGGTAGATTGCTTACATTGTGATCACGGAAATGTGATGCTATAAGACTAAGACTAGACGTGGTTGAACGATTGGGTGATCAATGACTGATCTTGTCCTACAAATTTTAAACTTCATTTTATTGTTTTGTTTTGGCGAATTATTTGAGGTTTCAGACCTTAAGGGCAGTGATCATTTGGTTGGTAGTCATCATGTATGTTACGCTACCTACAAATTAAGTTCACCACGTATGTAGTAGTATGTACTGTAGTATTTGAATAATGACAAATGATTTTTTAAATGAATTAAGAAGCGCTATAGTTATCTACCAATGCAATATTACAATCGAAATGTTTAATTGAGGTTTTGTCGGTTTAATTACAACAAAAGTGCACAAACTATCAGCAATCCTGTTTGTTCGTCTAGCGCTATACTTACTATGCATGGCTTGAGACGGCGATTACAACTAATCGCAAAGATTTTGATAACTGACTGACTGAGCATTGCTCTCAGTAAGCAATATTTGGTCTGATTGAGGTCAGTACGGCCGAGTGGTAAGAACATATGAAAGCCATGGGGCTTCCATACGATTATAGGGTAAGTTTGCCAGATTTTTTTGGGTATGGTGAGTTACTTTCATGAGTGAAATGCAAGTAAATGGTATTCTTACGCTGGGGATAAACCGAGAAAACTGCTACTATTTTAAATTTCTTGGAAATTGAGGTAAAACACACAAGGTCCGACTTTCTATGAAAGGCTGGTGAAGCTCACTCTAATATTACTAAGCAAATACTGATGGACATTGAGGAAACTGTTTCTGTTTTTGAGATTTGGATAATGTACCTCCTGACAGAGGTATTACTGATTCTTAAAAAGAGAGGGAGCTTTTTGTCGTTGTTGTGTCGTCAATATTGACGTATTGTTAACCTTAACTGTGTACTTTTTCTGTTGACAGTTTTGTTTTGGTCAGTAAAGGTTCCCTAAGCACTGGGAAAATGTACTCTGGAATTCGTGGCCCCTACAAGGACATGCGCGCGCCGCCACATAATCGGTACAAGATCGATTGGTTGGCTGGCTCATACGAGATGAACTGACCAGAGGCAGCTGCTGAACACATGGTGCAGAAGCAGTTCCTGGCCCCGACAATGTGGCCGTGGCCCCGACAATGTGGCCGTTGACCCCGACAATGTGGTCATTGCCCCGACCTTGTGGCACCTGTTGGCTCCGACAATGTAGCCGTGGCTCCGACACTGTAGCCGTTGACCCCGACAATGTGGTCGTTGCCCCGACAATGTGGCATTCGTAGTTGCTGAAGACAAAAAGTCTGAAGCATTTATTGGTACCTGTGTGAGATCGATCCGTTAGCCGGCTGACCTGAGAGAGCCGCTGAAGACACATGGGCGGAGGTGGCTCTTGACCCCGACAACGTGGTCATTGCCCCGACAATGTGGCACCCGCAGCTGCTGAAGACAAAATGGCGGAAGCAGCTGTTGGCCCCGACAATGTGGCCGTGGACCCCGACAATGCGGTCATTGCCCCGACACTGTGGCACCCATTGGCTCCGACATCGTAGCCGTTGCCCCGACAATGTGGCATTTCTTGACCCCGACAATGTGGTATTCCTTTACCCAGACAATGTGGTCATTGGCCTCGACCTTGTGGCCGCTGCCCTGACATCGTGGCACTATTTGATTTTTTGTACTAATGTTGTCATAACATTGTCGTTGACATATAAAACTGTCAATGCTAATGTTATTTTCTTTCAGCTATTTATTAACTGCCTGTTTTAATGCAAACATTTTCGTTGACGGTTGATATCCGTATCTCCGTTAATGCTTATGTTATTTCCTTTCAGCTATTCAACGATTGTGTTAATGTCTGTCATAACATTGCCGTTGACATATTGGATTGTCAATGCTAATGTTATTTCCTTTCAGCAATTTATTAACTGTTTGTATTAATGTCATAACGTTGCCGTTGACCGTTGATATCCGTATCTCCGTCAATGCTGATGTTATATTTCCTTTTCAGCATGCTAATACGATTTTATTTCTGAAATGTTAACGCTGTTTACTTTTCAGCATGCTATACGATTTTGTTTGTGGAATGTTAATCCTTTCAGCATGCTAAAGATTTTATTTCTAGGATTACTTTTCAGCATGCTAAATGAAATGTTAATGCTTTATACTTTTCAGTATGCTAATATGATTTTCATCTAGAATGTTAATGATCTGTCCTTTTCAGCATGCTAATACGTGTTTCTATTTAGATTGTTAATGCTATTTACTTTCCATCATGTTAATACGATTTTGTTTGTGGAGTGTTCATGCTATTTCCTTTTCAGCAAGCTAATGATTTTATTTTTGGAATGTTAATGTTATTTACTTTTCAGCATGCTAATATGATTTTTGATCTCGAATGTTAATGTTATTTCCTTTTCAGCACGCTAATACTATTTTGTTTGTGGAATGTTAATGATATTTCCTTTTCAGCATGCTAATTATTTTGTTTCTGGGATGTTAATGTTATTTACTTTTCAGCATGCTAATGCGATTTTCTGTCTGAAATGTTAATGCTGTTTACTTTTTTTAGCATGCTAATATGATTTACTTTCCAGAATGCTAATGCAATTTTCTTTCCCGAATGTTAATGTGATTTTATGTTCCTTGTATGCTGTGTGTTCAATATTTTGGTCTTGTCCAGAGCTTTTCCTTTGAAATGAAATAAGTTTAGTTGCATATGTTAAAAGTCGATGCTTAACAATTTACATTCATAATCATAACGTTTCTTAATGTTTTCTTTTTGATCTGAAATGACCAATTTGACAATGGAATGATAAATATTGGACCATTGGATCCTTGCCTATGGATGATGATTAATATTGATCTTCTCTCATACTCAGAAGGACCTAATTTCACCTAATGGAGATCGAGCTGACGAGGACGTTCAGCTGTCAGGAACGGCCGTGTTAGCTGACTGAAGATTTGAAAGAAGAACAAGCTGCCAAGATGCAGTATGAACCCCTTCAGTCTTGAGTAGTCTGTGGTTGACTCCACCAGCGATGGGTTGTGATGGTTGTATTGTGCGAGTAGCTTTACATAATGTTTATGTGATCTATTGTGTTTCCATGTATAAAGTGTAGAAATATGATCCATGTATTATAAAAGGGGTTTGTAAACATAAATCTAAGAGTTTTATTCAGAGTAGATAAGAATATATATACAGTTACACACAGTACAGGTACTTGTAGATATATTTATATATATATATATATATTATCTATTTCTTAAACTCGCCAATTCAGGCAAACCAGACCAGAACAAAATAAAAAAAAAAGAATATCTGATTCTTTTCCGTCCGTAGGATTGCCACTTCCAGTTCTCATACATACACGTGTACAGCCATTTTCAAACATAATCCCAGATGTAAAACCTAGAGCATTTAAGCCGTTTGGTACATCAAAAGTTTAGGCGTAAAAGGATCCAGCCAGAGGTTTAAACATCGAGACCACTCGACGGCTGTTGACTGGCGGATTGTTGGAATTATGTTCTAAGCTGCTCTAACTTAACACGCGAAATGTTAAGTATGTATAAACAGAAACTTACTCGTATTTAAGTTGTTCTTGACAGCCACATGTAGTATTCTTTAGGAATCGTTTATAGCAGGAAGTTGTACTACGAACTGCGCCACGAGGCTTCGCTGTCGTGGTAATTTTTTTTTATAACATAGGGCGGCAAACGAGCAAGCGGGTCACCTGATGGTAAGCGATCACCGCTGCCCATGGACTACTGCAACACCAGGGTAATCACAAAAGTGTTGCCGGCCTTTCAAGAAGATGTAAACTCGTTTTTTGAAGGTTCGAATGTCGTATCGGTTCAGGAACACCGCCGCAGGAAGTTGGCACCGTTTGGTCGCACGAAATAACAAAAAAATAAATAAAATGAACCCCATGTACTTACTATTCCCGGTAATTTCCTACCCGTTTGGCAAATTTTATCAAAATCTTGCGTGATCGAGTAACAAAAACTCACAAACTCACATTCAAACTTTCTATATGATACAAATAAAAAGTACTTTTTCCAAAACGACTAATTCCAAAGATAAACGCTCTTGTACAGCGTATGTATAAAGTTGTAACAGTAGAGTAAGGTCACTGTATCTGTGTAGCATGTGCATAAATAATTACAAGCGCTAAGTCTCGAGTCGAGAGTAACGAGGCGTCGCCATTAGCATGTATTGTTTTGTTGGCGCCCAACGTGGGACCATCGGTTTAGTTTTACTTTTCGAGTAAAATAGTAATTTGACATAACTTTACAACGCCATCTAGCGGCATCAGCCGCATATACTAATGAACAGACAGAATAAAGTTGAAGTCAATGAAAATGACAGTACTTGACTAAGATTTATCTGGAAGTCGCGGGCAAAAACTAGTAAAAGACAAAATTCTCAAAAGTGTAAGCAACACTGTCAGATATTAATATTTTTAACGATCAGATGTAAAATACGCGGAATATTGAATCTAAAATCTAACCAAACCAACTGACGGTTATAAATTCTTGTTAGGTACTTCAGTGCTTTACATAAGCCAACGCTCGGGTATAATTTTGGCGCCCACCGTGGTACTCCATTGCTCTTATTTGCGACTCTTTCACGCGGTGAATGTGTCGTGGCGCCATTAGATGCCTATTATGTCTGCAGGGTTAGCTCGCCGTTGAGATTCTTTATTTTTACCTCTGCTGCCTCCAAATGAATAGCTGAGTGATCTGTTGTCTGCATGCTGAGGTTTAATGACAAAATTCTGGCGTGTTCGTTAAGGTCGCGCTTTCAAAGGTGGCATTCTATTTTTTGCTTTAGTTTATACGAACGTAGTGAACTTTCTGTAGTTCTGTTTATTTATTTAAATAGCATGTCTAGACAAATAAGCTGTCGAATCTGATAAATATCGCTACTACTATTTTTTTAGATTACAATTTACAATTGATATTTTGTCGAGAGCACTTTAAAAAGTTTCATTTTTTAATGGAATATATGTATCCGTATGGCAGGCAATTCAAGAGCCACTTAATCTTAAATTATTTTTATTTTTCAATAAATTGGCGCCCAACGTGTAACAGTAAATTGTTTGAGCTCCAGAAACTAAATTTCTACAAGCATTATGACATGTTTTATTCTCTGTTTGCATCATTAAAGAGAAATAAGCCTGCTTAAGGGGAAGCATTAGCCTCGGGTTGGGCGCCTATGAAACAATGACCACTAATGGCAACACCACATCGCCCCTACCCACTGAGCGTTACCACAGTTTTTAAAGACCTTGATTGCATCCATGTCGTAATACTATATGAAAATATTTTTATTAGATTTCACAAAAAAAATCTGTGGTTCTGTGTGCATATTAACGGATAAATATACTTAGAAAGAACGGTCTAGACGCCTCGTTGCGTTTGTTTATTTACATATTGACACATATTATTCTATTATTATTGAACACTTAGATTGAATGTCATTTTTGTATACGGAATATTATGCTGATTGAAAAATGTTATTTCACGACATTTTTAGTATCTCCGTGACAAGTACCAGGCGAGAGGACGCCGCGAGGTAACATGCCCCCGGCGGTAATACTTGCCTCTAAGACTCACCTCTGTCAAAAAATTAAACAAAGTTTGCTTTGGGGGTTCCGTGAACCAATCTTCCTGAAATTTTGCATACACATAGCTGGAAGTACGGAGAAGGACATAGGGTACCTTTTATCCCGGGAAAAAGCACAGTTCCCGTGGGAAATTCACGCGGGCGAAGCCGCGGGCAAAAGCTAGTCTGGAATATTAAGACAGGAATGCCTCCAAATTTGAAAGTGATAAAGCAAGGTGTACGTTACCAAACAGTGGTGCTTTTTAACAAGTTGCCTATAGAATTGAAGGCTATACATAGTCGAAAAACGTTTAATGAAAAGTTAATAGCTGTACTTGTGAAAAAATGTTGTTACTCCTGAGATGAATTTTAATGAATTAGTTTAAGTACCTAGTATTAAGTCATTTTATAATAAGCATTCAAACACAATATACTTTGTTAACGAATAAATAAATACAAATACAAATAATCTTTATATGTATTTGAAAAAAAAAATCTAAAGTTAGAGTAATCGTAAGGCTCTGCGTACGTCTGCGTACTATGCGTCGTTGAAAGATTGTAGTCGATTAGAATTAAAATAAATCGAGCGCATTGAAATCTAGGTTCTTCTTATGCATACAGGACGCAGGATAGATTTAATTTTGTTGCTGCCACAGGTTGCCACAAACGTTTGTGACATATCTCACTTGAAGGTTTCACTGAAAACCAGCGTCGCGAGCTCGCAATTTGTGAGCTCGATGGCAAATGCTGAGTGGATCCCTTTTCTTGGATACCGACACAGCACAAACTGACGCCATGACAACAGTTCCATGTACCATTTTTTAAAGTTTTGTAGATGTCTTTTTTTTATAGAATAGTAGGCAAACGAGCATGCGGGTTGCCTGATGGTAAGCAATCACCGCAGTCCATAGACACCAACGACCCTAAAAAGGTTTTAGAAAGCGATAGGCTCTTTTCTGTAGGCGATGTTGTTGTCGGCATGTTTTCACTCTTGGTTGTATTTTTTTTTTTTTTGTGTTGTGGTTTTTATCTAAGAAATACAAATATTCTATTCTAATTGGATACCTTTCTATTGAAATACTGCCATCACCTATAGAGATGAGAGTCAACCACATTCCTAATTCACTGTCAATCTACGAATCCCAATCAACAAGCCGCGAAGCCCCACGGTACCCCAACGCTGGGCTCTGTAACTTTCCCGCCTGCCGACGTTTCAGCCACTTGAACACGCGCCGACGGCGTTGCTTCTAATTATTATGGAATCGCACAGCGAGCGACGAGTCTGATGGAGTTTTCAGGAAAAATCATCTGGGATCAATTTATAAAGTGAAGCGTTTCCTGACATTTGAGCGTGACCTTTGAGTCTCACGACTCTTGGGTCAGTCTACCCCGTAAGGTATAAAGACGTGATTCTATGTATGTATGATTTAGTGAATCCTTTTTATTTGGCCGTCGCTATAAAAAGGCTTATAAACAGCTCATTAAGAAAAAAAGAATTATAAAACAGTTTTTTTAATCGGAGTGGTACTAACTACTGGAGCAATTTTATGTGGTTTTGATTGAATAACGGATAGTTTATTTATGTATGTAATTTGTAAGGGACAGGTCTTTACCCAGTAATGGGACACACCATCAACTAAATTAATAGATGAATTAATTTAAAAGAATTAATGATATTTTGTGGCATAGCAATTAGCAAATTGTCCATGTCAACTCTATTAAATTGTAAGCTCGCTGAAGTGATTCCGTGCTGTCCGCTCCTTGCGACAATGTCGAGTGTCGCGCCGTGTGGCGGGGCCTTTATTTTTTTATTTCTCTCTTCATCTCGAAACCCGGTACTTATTATTATGTACGTGTGATGTAAAAGACAATGTCAGCGTTCGGTTGGAAAAAAGAAGTCTCATTGGACGTGCTTCAATTTATTCACTAAATTAGAAATGGAGGTTCGGTATATAAAGTGAATAAAGTATCAGATTAGATTAAATTGTGATTCTTTCATTATAGTTATCTGAATTCTATCCTAACTAATATTATAAATGCTAAAGTGAGTTTGTTTATTTGTACCCTCTTCACGCTTTATCTACTGAACCAATCTTCCTGAAATTTTGCATACATGAAGTTTGAAGTACTGAGAAGGATATACGGTACTTTTCATCCCGGAAAAAAGATGTTCCCGTGGGGAATTCACGCGGGCGAAGCCGCGGGCAAAAGCTAGTAGTAAATATTTTATAGTAAATGGAGGCGAATTTTGAATATTTTTCGCCTGCTTTTCATACTGATACGAGTTTATTACAGTCTCTTTAAAATGCTAGTTTTATTACGTACTCCTAAATAACACTACTAAATAACATACATGCTTGTATTTTCAAGTAATAAAATAAATAGATAGATAAATATATTTAAAACTGCGGAAGCAGTGGTGGCCGAGTGGTAGGGCGCCCGCCTGTGGATACAAAATCCCAGGTTCGAATCCTGCCCGGGCTACATGAGTTTGTATACCAATCTGACTCATGTTAGTTTTCATCGACCACCACTTGCTTCCGGTGAAGGAAAACATCGTGAGGAAACCTGCACTCTGGTTGATGATTATCAGCTAGTGTGTGAAATGGAGAAGGCAATGGCAAACCACTCCATTAAAATTGCCATGAGAGTCGTAGTGTGTTTCATTCCATATAATGACCACGACCCTCAGTCATGAGGAAATACGACTAAAGAGAGATATTTAAAACTATTTTTTCTTCCCTTTCTCGTTATTTTCGTGTCCATATTCAGTATATATATTTTGAAGTCAAAAATTTATAGAAGAAATAAATACATGACTATATATAGGTATCTACATCAAGAATTATCATCCCTACGTGCACAATACCTCAGCCAGTATTAACGTCAATCGCAAATTCAAATAAGCGTTTTCAATTAAAAAAACTTGTAGTTTGGGGGTGTTCAAATAATCGAGTCACGTGCCGGCCCTTCCTAAATCCAAGTCCCTTTTGCATCTAATTTATGCAAAATTAAACCCTTTTCGCTATCATTAAGGACTATTTAAAATGCGTTGTCAGTTTGCAGTTTTGATTGGAATGAAATAATAAATAGAAATTAATTGGAAGTCACGTCAAAACGACTTGTTTTTTTATTATTGCTACCTAATCATCTACCAGAAAAAACAGGGGATTCTTTAAATAAATTCTTGGAAAATACTACAAGGAAAGACTTTTTTTAAAGAACTTAACCTCTTTCGCGTAAAATAAAGATTAGGAGCTATCTTTATCGGATTAAACGTCTAAAAAAGTAAATAAAATACGCATTAAGACACCTTTACCGCCACCTGGTTAAAGGTTAAAAAAAATCAATAAAAAAGCTTCCGACATTGTAGCCGTAATCCTCTCCACCGGATAATAGGAAGCACTTCAGCCGATCGACCCGTTATTTAAAAAAAATCACCCCATTGTGACAGCAACCCTCGATAATTATTATTTTCGTAGTTGGCGACACTGGCCCGGACAATGGCGTCCCTTCGCACTTCCTGTTTGCTTTCGCGCGCTATTACACGTCAATGCCTCGCGGGACGATAGGCCAATTTGAATTTCGAATTTGGAATAATGGATTCCTTTCACAGCGGCTATTGGCTGTAATTTTGTTTTTCTTAAAGTCGATGTCTTGGAACGTTGTATAATGGCCAGTGTTTAGCTATTCTATTGTGCCAGTAATAGCTTTCATGTTATTGTAGTAAATTAGTTCGCCTTTCAGAGATTATCTTTCAGTGATACACCGGATAGGGATGTCTTTAAAAGACAACAAAAGGCTTCATTTAATAGCTACTATAGGTAAAACTTGCGCAATCCAGAAATTATGAATGTTTTGTTGGATCAACCTTGTATATCACACAAAATACTAAGGTTCAAATTCGGTCCAAATATATACCATAACTTTGATTAAAAAACATACATAAACTCCGTTTTTTCTTACTTGTCCTATTATGTAAACAATCTTCACAGTACTTTTTGTTGAAAATAAATCAAATATTAGTTCAAACCTAAACATTCTAAAGTAAAACATTTATTAACCACGAAAGTAATTTCCTAAAAAGTCTATTTTAATTTATATTGTTGTAAAATTATAAAAAGACATAGTAAGATTGTTTACATAATATGACAATTAGAAAAAACGGACTTTACATATTATCACGCCTTTTTCCCGTGGGGGTAGGCAGAGACTAGCGATTTCCACTTGCTATGATCCTTACAGATCTTTCTCGCTTTCTTTACACTCATCACTCTCTTCATACATGCTCTCCGGTTATGGGTGCTCCTAATATCTTCTCCCTTTTTAGGAGGTAGGAGGTAAAAAAAATATGATTATGGAAATACATTCTATTGTAAACTATTCTACTTTTAATATATGTATCTAACACCTATATATAGCACAAATAAAAAGCACGCAAAAACGAAAAAGAATTTTCAATTGAAATATGGAATGTCAATCCGAATGGCATGTTTACACGGGCCGTTAATACGGGGATGACGGGCAAACAGCGCGGTAATAGCCGTCAATCTCGGGCTTTATTAAAATTCAATCTCGGGGCGTGCGTTGTAATTGGGTCACGTGACCCCGGCCGCCCCGCGCGCCTCGTAATTAAACGTCGAAGCAAAATTAATATATGAGTAATATGACTACAATATGATGTGCCGTGTGTAGAAGACTATAAATATGACTACGAAGTGACAATACACGCCTACTTTTTTGGTCATCTAGGAAAATTTCAGGACCGATTCTACACGTGAAACTAAACAATTTCCCCCAAGTAACATAGGTCGTAACGTATGAATTAAAAATTAATAGTATTAATAGTAGTAGAAGACACAGAAATCTTTTATTATTGCAATTTGCGTGAAATTTCCGATACAATGTATTTATTGTACTGGAATAAATGAATCGAATGATCGTATTTACGCTTACTCACTAGTTGGCGCTATTAGCAAGTATGGTTATGTCAATGGATACAATACAATACTACATAGACATACACACAAACATTATTTACAGTCATTTTTGACATATCGACATTGACAGCGATGTACTATCTGTCAGATGTCTGTCCTTACTTGTAGGTGCTGGCATCTGGTGAAATATTTGAACGCGATATCATTAAATGGAATATCTAAAACTTATATCTAAAACGGCCACTTTGATGAATCGGAATATGGTCCATTTCTCATTTTCTAAATATTTAAAAATGAACCTTACTCAACCATACATAAGGTTCATTTTTTAATATGTTGGAAATGAGAAATGGATCATATTCCGATTCATCAAAGTGGCCGTTTTAGCCCCCCAGTTTCTATTTTTACGCGGGTAATACTGTTGGTTGCTAATATCAGGAAGCATGTCCGTCACAACTGGATGAGGAAGGCTAGAGACAGAAGTCATGGAAGAGGATGGAGGAGCCTATGTCCGAAGACGGACGAAACAAAGGCTGAATTGATGATGAAGTCAAAGTCAATTTTTTATGTAAATAGGCTTAAAATAAGCACTTTTAAATCTTCATATACTTCGTAAGCTAGATTAGTTAGTTGACATCAGAAAATTACTTAAAGCTAAGGTTAACACCGCCTTCAAGAGCAAGTGGAGATGAGATGAATAAATAAATATATATATACGGACAAATCACACAAATTGAGTTAGCCCCAAAGTAAGTTCGAGACTTGTGTTATGGGATGCTAACTCAACGATACTATATTTTATAACAAATACATATATAGATAAACATCCAAGACCCAGGCCAATCTGAAAAAGATCATTTTCATGACCCGACCGGGGATCGAACCCGGAACCTCCAGTGTGGAAGTCCGGCGTGATGACCGTTGGGCCATGGAGGTCGTCAAAATACATACATACTGCTAGAAAAAGAAAGATAGTAAAATAACATTAGACTCACTGTGTTGCGGCGGCGGCACGTTGCCGTACGCGCGGTCCTTTGGTATGGAATGTCCCAGCATCCTGTGCCCGGCTAGTTCTAGCGAGGCCACGGTGTGGGACCGCACCATACCTGGTGAGGAAAGGAGACCTTTGATTTTTCTAATATTACATGTTTACTTATTTATAAGGATACATACAGGTTCTCAGATAAATAATCCAAAACACCTACATGTTATACATAAAAAAAATTACAAGAATGGAAAATTAAGATACGCTGGGCTCTCATAGTTGGAGCATTCCTCGCATAGCAAGTGCGGAAGGCGGAGGGATATGCAAGTGCGGTCTTCTTCGAGAAGTTGATGACACTCAAATCTCTGGGATCATCGCCGTTTTATTTTATCAATTTTTGAACAAGATATGTTTTCGATCTAATGAAAAAACACACTTCACCCATCCCCCATTATATTTTTATTAAGGATCTTCATAAGGACCCTTTAGGTATACACATATCTAAACATTAGAGACATCGGAGACCAATAGTTCTGGGCAGATATGGGTTAACTGAATACTTATTTTTGTCCTATAATAACTCCAAGGGCAATGATTTTAGAGAATCTCTGATAGGTACTTTTTATCGACACGCTAAGAAGAAGTAGACTGCTCTCATCAATCTCTTGACTCACCAATCTGCGGTCGGTGGTTTGAGTACCCTGAGCGCCTCCACGGCCGCCTTGAGCCTGCGCGAGGGGAAGTTGAAGTCATCGGGTCCTGATACCTCTTTTCAACAACTTTGCCTATCATCATCAGGTCATATCGATGTTGAAACGAAGGGTACTTCGACTTACCGATCTGCGGTCGCCAGTTCCTGTTCTCCTCGTGGGAAAGGTTCCCTGGTTTTAGTACCCTGGGCGCCTCCACGGCCGCCTTGAGCCTGCGCGCAGGGAAGATGAAGTCGTCAGGGTACTGCGGGTCCTGGTACCTCACGCACACCACGTGGTTGCCCAGCACTGGGGCAAGACCGATCACGGGGGATGCCAGTTGTCTGTTGAAAAAAGGTACGGTTGAATTGTCAAATTCGAATCGTTTAGGCACAAGAGAATGTAATCACTACGTGAGAGACGGGACTCCCATACAAAAAAGTGTACGATACAAATATCAAAACGCAGGTTCCGATAGAGATGCACTTATGCGAGGAACTGCTGGTACGAATGAGATGGAAATAGTCGGCCATCAAACTGTTATCCCGTTTCATAGATCAGTTTTAGAGCACCTCACTGGTTTAGGCCATCACATCAGAGTGACTTTACACTACTTCATCATCACCATGTAATTTTGAACTAAAAAAATAACAATAACTCAACCCCCCCCCCCCCTTAACCACCACGCAGTCAGCAATCAGCATCACGTCTCTACTCACCCCCATCCCATCTCGCATCTGAATGGTTTCCATCTGTTCCTGAATGAAAGAACGAATGAACAATATCTCACCCTCCAATGACCACATTGTCAGCGCTCAGCATCACGTCCCCCCTCACCCCCTCGCACCGGAAGGGGTACTTCTGCCCGCTGTCCACCAGCTTCCTCAGCCGAGGCCCGGCCTCCTGGCACAGCTCTAGCAGGAACTCTTAGCTCTGTTCCTGAATGAAAGAACGAATGAACAATATCTCACCCTCCAATGACCACATTGTCAGCGCTCAGCATCACGTCCCCCCTCACCCCCTCGCACCGGAAGGGGTACTTCTGCCCGCTGTCCACCAGCTTCCTCAGCCGAGGCCCGGCCTCCTGGCACAGCCCCAGTAGGAACTCGTAGCTCTTGTTGCCCGTACACACGTACAGGCGGTCGTGGCCGCGGATGTTGCGTTGGACTGACAGGGGGGAGACGGAAATTAATATAAATTTATTTATTTAAACTTTATTGTACACACATACAAAAGTAAAGTACAAAAGGTGGATGCTAAAAGCATTGTCTGACAGTCAAACCCACAGAACATATAAAAGAGGTTAGAAAGGAGTTGTGGGCGGGGCCGGCGCGCCAAGCATGCGAGCGACCGCTCGTATCTTTACAAAAACACGTGACCGCGCCGTTTAGTCGCTCGCGAACTCTAGCGGAGTAAGTATTGCGAAGCGCTGCTACAAAATTGTACGAAAATGCCTTCATGTGCGGTAATTACTTGTCGAGCGAGAAGCCAAGAGCTTAATATAAACAAAGGATGCGTTTCTTATCATCGGTAAGTAAAAAAACCTCTAGTAAATACGGTATTTTAGTCAAAATCTTTCAAAGGTCATTAAAATATTTTTCTTTCTCCAAAAATATACATTACTGTCTGCATGCGTTCGTTATTTTTGCAACGTCAAACGTACCGCGTAGTGGAGTTCGCGGCAACAACGTGGCATTAGCTCTAGTGCTGGGCGTAGTGAGAGACGATATTTATCGATATCGTCTTTCAAAGTCATACTATATTTATAAATGTTATAAATTAATGTTAATGTGGAAAGACTAAATTAAGTAATGCGAATAATTATTATTATAATAAGCTTTTATTTAACTTGCAATATACGTATGTATGTATGTTTGTCCATGTAACGGATCTAACTAAAGTCGTTATTGAGAAATATTTAAAGATTCGCTTACACTTTTTACTAAAAAATTCTTTAGAAAAACAAACCAAGCAACAACTTCTTAATAAATATATCTTGTTCCAAGGTCAATAAATATAAGATTGTAAGAAATGTACTTTGTTTTATTTTCCATTTTACTATATCACTTTTGTATGTAACAGTATTATTGTTTGAATTATGTTATTGTTTAATATCGATAATTAAGTCATTTAAAGTTTAGTCAAGCACTAGCGTAGTTTACAAACACAATCACACTAATTGTACATCGATTGATTGGTTCAGCGTGCTTGCGTATGATTGGTTCAGTTTGAAATTGCGTGATGACGTTGCGCTATGATTGGCTAGATTGGAAATTGCAAGAATGTGCGAAGCTTCGTACTCATTATGGCAAATGTGTGGTAACGGTGAAAGGTGGGGCGGATTAGGCGACACTGGTTCTCATAGAAACGGCGCATTATAGCCATTCTAACCTCTTTTACATGTTCTGTGGTCAAACCTTAGGGTTGAGCAGAGTTCGTGTGGGTGTGAATAAATCCTATACCGTCATATACCGTTATATTTACGGTCTTATTCATAAAAAAGTTAACGAACGTTTTAGTTAAAATATATTTTATCCCTCTCTTTCCAATATTTGACATTAAAAAAACGAGACAAAACATATTTTAACTAAAATGATCGTTAATTTTTTTATGAATAAGACAGTGCTTGAAGCAAAATCAAGCGCCTTAAAGAGTCTCGACTCCACATAAGGCAGTAGGGCACGCCTTGTTATGCAACATTGTAGAGTTCCTCTAGGGTCCATATTTGGACCACTTATTTTTTTTTTAAATTAAGTTACTTTCAGCTTGAGTTAGGTCTCTGTAATAGGGTTTCCCTTAGGACCCATACTTAGACCTCTACTGTTTATTTATTTTTATTTCTTTTATAATTACTTACTTTCAGCTTGAGTCAGGTCACTGTAATAGGGCTCCAATGCCTTGAAGAGTCTCGACTCGTCCACAAAAGGCAGTAGGGCTACGCCCTGCCACGCGAACTTCTTGCCGTTTAGGTCGATTTTGAAATCGGTGGGGTAGAAATCGATGATGGGGGAGAACTGCCGAAAAAATAAAACATTAATGAAATGGTAAGAATAAGCGTTATTATTAGGGAATATTACGCAAAGCTTTACGCAGATGGCGGCACCAGCACATGCAGTAAACAAACCGTAGACATGGTGCAAAATCAAAGTCATTTTTTATGCTTGCAAGACTTGTCAATGTCAACATGCTCTGTTTACTCCTTGTGCTAGTGGTGCCCACTGGCGTGATAACATCGAAGTAACATTCCCTATTGTTAAATTGACATTAGTCATGTTTCATGGATGACTTATGTAGACATGCCTACTTCTTCACTTCGGTTTTTATTACCTCCGTGTAGACACTTAAAAATCTGGCCTGACCGGGAATATAAAAACCCTCGCCATGTTGCGGAAAAGCAATAGAACTAATTTCTTACACTGGCAACTAATTTAAAAACCTAACTGTCATTTCTCCTGTCAAAGTTTGACTTTCGATCAAGGGCGGATTCAGTATTTTTATTTCTAAGGGAAGGGTACCGTTTTCCGTTCTTGAGAATATTTCCGGGAAATTTTTAAGGAAGTTTCAGCTTGTTCTTAGATATTTTTTTGGAAATAAACTATTACTACGAAACCCTGTTATTTTAACAATTCGATCTTAATTTGATATGTACTGTTATGGAACCTGCCTCCACATTACACATGTACACAAAATATCAGTCGGGGATGTGGGAGGGGGGGGGGGGGCACGTATTTCCTTTTATAGATCTCTTTTTAGTCTAATGTATTTCTTGAGTAAATAACTATCTATGTAGGTACGCACATATTTATTTACAGTCATCTGCAGAGAAACCTGACCCCCCTGAGATAAGAGGGTCCGGTTATCCGGTTATCCGGTGTCTGCATCCGACTGTACTTACCGGATCGCTCATGAGTTTGGCCCAGGGTTTGGGCACGTGCTGCGAGCTGGCCGCCGGGAACACGCCCATCAGCTGCTCCAAGGGACGGAACTGCAACAGGAAACTTGATAAACTAATGTTTTTAGGGTCTCGTACTCAGAGGGTCCAAAACGGAACCCTATTAATGTCTCCGTAGTCTGTCTTACATTTAGATGCATCTTTTAACTTGAAATTTATACAGAACTAGCTTTCGCCCGTAGCTTCGCCCGCGTGAATTTCCCACGGGAACAGTGCTTTTTCCCGGGATGAAAGGTATCCCATGTTCTTCTCCGTACTTCCAGCTATGTGTATGCGAAATTTCAGGAAGATTGGTTCAGTAGATAAAGCGTGAAGAGGTAACAAACAAACAAACTCACTTTTGCATTTATAATATTAGGATAGGATGTGTATTAACAATATATGGCCATGTAATGTTTAATGTTAATAATGTTTGTATGTATTACTAATTAACACATAAATTTTAACAAAAACTAAAAAAAAAAAATAAGTGAGCCATTCTTGCCCTGTGATTCGAACCTGGGAACTCTAATTCAAAGCTGAGCCAGGGAACCGATTGCTTATATGAAGAAATTTATAGGTCTCTTTCGTAACATTAGTCTAAATTTATCCTAGAGGAACACCTTGTGGTAGTAATGAATTGAATTTAAATAATTAATCCCAACTTATATTATAAATGCGAAAGTGAGTTTGTTTATTTGTTTGTTACCTCTAAACGCTTAATCTACTGAACCAATCTTCTTGAAATTTTGCATACACATAGTTAGAAGTACTGTGAAGGACATAGGGACCTTTCATCCGAGGAAAAAGCACTATTCCCGTTGGAAATTCATGCGGCTAAAAGCTACTTCCTACTAATATTATAAATACGAAAGTTTGGATGTGAGTATGTGAGGATGTTTGTTACTTAATCACGCAAAATCTATTAGACGGATTTCGATGTAATTTGGTATACGGGTAGACAAATATCGGGAATAGCACATAGGGTACTTTTTATCCCGCAATTCCCACGGGAACGAAGGCCAGGGGCGCGGCTAGTATACTATAAGTACCACTTCCAGCTGGCGCAGTCCTGGTAGTAGTAGCGTAGTACCTAGCAACAAGGTACTTACAGGTTGGGTCCCCTTCTCGAACTTGGTGGACAGTCCGCAGATGTTGACGAAGTCTGAGGCGAAGGGGGCGTAGTGGTACGGGAAGTACCACTTCCAGCTGGCGCAGCCCTGGTAGTAGTAGCGGAGTACCCAGCACAGTCCACGCACGTACTGGAGAGCCACGCGGTACCTGCGACATAGAATAAATTAATAAATGTAAATAAATATATACGGACAAATCATACAGACCGAGTTACCCCAAAGTAAGATCGAGACTTGTGTTATGGGATACTAACTCAACGATACTATATGTATAACAAACTAGCTTTCGTCCGCGGCTTCGCCCGCGTGAATTTCCCACGGGAACAGTGCTTTTTCCCGGGCTGAAAGGTACCCTATGTCCTTCTCCGTACTTCCAGCTATGTGTATGCGAAATTTCAGGAAGATTGGTTAAGTAGATAAAGCGTGAAGAGGTAACAAATAAACAAACTCACTTTCGCATTTATAATATTAGTTAGGATTAAGATACACATTTAGGTAAACATCCAAGACCCAGGCCAGTCTGAAAAAGATCATTTTCCATCTCGACAAGATAGAGACGCATCTCTCGAGATAGAACCGCATTTTTATTCTATAGAGATGGCATTCCAGATCAGTCTTATTAGTTCCATGTCGAAAACTTCAACGCGGGGCAATCGTGAAAGGTGTAAGTCTCTTGTCAATGTCAAAATAATGTTTACCCCTTTTGCTAGTGCTGCCCACTAGTGTGAGAATATTGCAGTAATATAAGTATTAGTAACAGTTGAATCCCAAATTAGAAGAATTCTGGTATTTTTCATTGTTTAACACCCCTTTTTTGGGCAATCACAAAAAGTGTAGGTGCTAAAACGATATGATAAATTATTATCATTCAAAGAATCATAGATAATCTCAACTTAACTCCAAATTGTCTCTGGCCACCTCGAACTTGCTCTCATAGTACCGCTCCTTGAACCCCTCCTCCCACAGCCTCACTTCATCATGTTTCTCATCATCATCACAGAAACATAGACTCACCTGAACTCCAGATTGTCTCTGGCCACCTCGAACTTGCTCTCATAGTACCGCTCCTTGAACCCCTCCTCCCACAGCCTCACTTCGTCATGTTTCTCATCATCATCACAGAACCATAGACTCACCTGAACTCCAGATTGTCTCTGGTCACCTCGAACTTGCTCTCATAGTACCGCTCCTTGAACCCCTCCTCCCACAGCCTCACTTCATCATGTTTCTCATCATCATCACAGAACCATAGACTCACCTGAACTCCAGATTGTCTCTGGCCACCTCGAACTTGCTCTCATAGTACCGCTCCTTGAACCCCTCCTCCCACAGCCTCACTTCATCATGTTTCTCATCATCATCACAGAACCATAGACTCACCTGAACTCCAGATTGTCTCTGGCCACCTCGAACTTGCTCTTATAGTACCGCTCCTTGAACCCCTCCTCCCACAGCCTCACTTCGTCATGTTTCTCATCATCATCACAGAACCATAGACCCACCTGAACTCCAGATTGTCTCTGGCCACCTCGAACTTGCTCTCATAATACCGCTCCTTGAACCCCTCCTCCCACAGCCTCACTTCATCATGTTTCTCATCTTCATCACAGAACCATAGACCCACCTGAACTCCAGATTGTCTCTGGCCACCTCGAACTTGCTCTCATAATACCGCTCCTTGAACCCCTCCTCCCACAGCCTCACTTCATCATGTTTCTCATCTTCATCACAGAACCATAGACTCACCTGAACTCCAGATTGTCTCTGGCCACCTCGAACTTGCTCTCATAATACCGCTCCTTGAACCCCTCCTCCCACAGCCTCACTTCATCATGTTTCTCATCTTCATCACAGAACCATAGACTCACCTGAACTCCAGATTGTCTCTGGCCACCTCGAACTTGCTCTCATAATACCGCTCCTTGAACTCCTCCTCCCACAGCCTCACTTCATCATGTTTCTCATCTTCATCACAGAACCATAGACTCACCTGAACTCCAGATTGTCTCTGGCCACCTCGAACTTGCTCTCATAGTGCCGCTCCTTGAACCCCTCCTCCCACAGCCTCACTTCATCATGTTTCTCATCTTCATCACAGAACCATAGACCCACCTGAACTCCAGATTGTCTCTGGCCACCTCGAACTTGCTCTCATAATACCGCTCCTTGAACCCCTCCTCCCACAGCCTCACTTCATCATGTTTCTCATCTTCATCACAGAACCATAGACCCACCTGAACTCCAGATTGTCTCTGGCCACCTCGAACTTGCTCTCATAATACCGCTCCTTGAACCCCTCCTCCCACAGCCTCACTTCATCATGTTTCTCATCTTCATCACAGAACCATAGACTCACCTGAACTCCAGATTGTCTCTGGCCACCTCGAACTTGCTCTCATAATACCACTCCTTGAACCCCTCCTCCCACAGCCTCACTTCATCATGTTTCTCATCTTCATCACAGAACCATAGACTCACCTGAACTCCAGATTGTCTCTGGCCACCTCGAACTTGCTCTCATAATAGCGCTTCTTGAACCCCTCCTCCCACAGCCTCACTTCATCATGTTTCTCATCTTCATCACAGAACTATAGACTCACCTGAACTCCAGATTGTCTCTGGCCACCTCGAACTTGCTCTCATAGTGCCGCTCCTTGAACCCCTCCTCCCACAGCCTCACTTCATCATGTTTCTCATCTTCATCACAGAACCATAGACCCACCTGAACTCCAGATTGTCTCTGGCCACCTCGAACTTGCTCTCATAGTGCCGCTCCTTGAACCCCTCCTCCCACAGCCTCACTTCATCATGTTTCTCATCTTCATCACAGAACCATAGACCCACCTGAACTCCAGATTGTCTCTGGCCACCTCGAACTTGCTCTCATAGTACCGCTCCTTGAACCCCTCCTCCCACAGCCTCACTTCGTCATGTTTCTCATCTTCATCCAACTCGGCCTCTTGTGCTGAACGCTTTCGACCGCGACCTTGTTGCTCTTGCTGATCAAATAAATTATAATAGTTTATAACTTTTCTATATGTCTATGGTTATCTTGGCTGCATGGGCTTTACCCTTTGCCTCCACATTAAAACTAGGGAATCAACAAAAAAAATGTTTCACAAGGGCAAAGAAATCATAATGATAAGTCAAAATAGAAATCATCACAAGCAAGTTTTTTTTTTATTATATATATTTTTTTTCATTATTGAATTGTGAGGTTTTCTCCCTCCAAAATACTTGTGCTAACGTCTATGATGAACTGACCTCAGCAACTGCCTGCATGCCGGCCAGTCGGATATTGGCTGCCTCTTTCCGGACGTTTTCCATCCCTCGAGAACCACCCTGGCCTACAGCCTGGAAATAAAAAAAATGTGGTTAATAAATATCGCCTAAAGAAATTTGACAAGACTAAGCCCGCCATCTAGCGACAGCCGTGATGGCTCCACTACAGAGTACAACCAACTAGTGAACCACTACAATGTACGGTAAGAACTGTCAAGTTATGGATATTAAAGTGTATAATAGAATACCTAAGGAAATTGGAGAACTGCCTGATAAATTATTCTTTAAAACGCTGAGAAAATGGCTACTAGAACATTGTTACTATGATCTGAAAGAGTTCTTTGGTTGCAACTGATAGCTATTTGTCATTGACTAACCATTTATTCATCATTTGAATTGCTATTAGATAATGATTTAAAGTTTTTGCATGCCTAGATAGGTTTAAAGTGAAATTTATACATATTATTTAGGACTAACTGTATTTTCTTGTACCATTTTTACTGCAAATAAATATTTATTCATACAACGCGTACTATAAACCTGAACGGTATCAGTGCCAACATTAGATAAAATTAACGCTAGCTATGTAGATAGCCAATCTATGCAATGACGTCACACGTTGAGGGGAAGGGGTCAACGGGATGCAATAATACTGGCTTACCATAGGGGCAAACTGAGTCTTCTCCAGCAGTCCAAAGTTAACCTTCTGCTGTCGCTTCTTGGCGCGGTCCCTCGCCTTGAAGTTGAGCTGCCTTGAAGATGACACTTGTACATACTAAGCCTAGTACCATCAACTCACCATGGGTGCGAACTGCGTCTTCTCCAGCAGTCCAAAGTTGACCTTCTGCTGTCGCTTCTTGGCGCGGTCCCTCGCCTTGAAGTTGAGTTCGTTGGTGTGCCGCCGCTTGAAGATCTCGTCCTCCACGTGGCCCAGCTCCGTCATAATCACCTGGACCCGGTCCAGGTCCACGTCACCAGAGTCTGTGATCCACCCCTAGGGAATAAAGACGTAAGGGTCAGTTTCTTACAAATATATAACAACATTTCCACTCCTGATACCCCATATTGCCCCTGGTTGCCATTGTCCATGGGCAGCGGTGATCACTTACCATCAGGAGACCCGCTTGCTAGTTTGTCGCTTTATTATAAAAAGCGCAAGCGCTTTTCGTCATCATTCTTAATGAACACAGCGAAACAAAGAAACTCTCTGCCTGCGTATGTGGTCCCGAGCACATACAACCTGACTCTCTTCGAAACAAGAGTGAATAGGCTGCTTCTGGGTAAGCTGAGCTCGCTACATCGTAGACCTCATCTCTGTCCTCGGGCAAGATTGTGGTCAAGAGCAAACCCATCTTTAATACAAAAAAAAATTAGGACTATAACCCCCGGTTTCTGAAACGCAAATCAATGAAAAAATGACGTAGCATGTTGATAATCTTTATTTAAAAGCAGTTTGGGTTTCTGTATAGTGACAGTGTGTCATCGATTTGTTGTTCCAAATGTCAGATCACGAATTAATGGCCGATTAAGGTAATTTTGGGTTTCCGGAAAGCTTTTTCGCATGTTGACAGCATGTTATAGTCTTCAGAGATAATTCGCGAAAATCGACCAATTAACAAAGTGTCACAATAAATGTCACCAGTATTTTGTAAAATCTATCGATTTTCTGAGCGAAATTTTCAAAGAAAACATAAAACGTTCGTACGAAATATAATTATAAGTCGCAGCTCGTGGCTTCGCTCCCGTGAGAATTTCGGTATAAAATACCCTATATGCTATTCCCGAGATTTTTCTACCCGTGTAGGTACCAATATTCATCTATTCGCCTAGTAGATTTTGCGTGATTGCGTCAAAACTTCCAAACTTTTATTCAAACTTGCGCATTTATATAATAAATAAATATAAATATTATAAAAAAAAAATAAAGAAAAAAAAAACACAGACATGACCGGGGCTCGAACCCGGACCCGCGTTTCAGAGGCAAGGTCTTTCCCACTGCGCCACGGAAGCCGTCATCTAAAGTGGCAAAAGTCGAATTTGGCATATGTTCTCAACGGAAGAGACAAAACTAGAGCGTTAGATGTTACAAGGAGTATTTTGAAACTCTTTGGATAGAAACTAACATGAATGAGTGAATGAAAAAAGTCAAGCAGTCGATTAGATAATTTTACAGTGAATAGCTTTTCAGAAACCCAAAAATGTTTAGCAGATTGTTAATTATGACACTTTGTTACCAAATTCAATACTTGACATGCTTTTCGGAAACCGGGCGTAAGACTGTTGTCTGCACAGGAGATATCCTTCTCCAACCATATTTTTGTAAACCATATTCAATGCAAATAAAGAACTTCGAACCTTGGTCCTGTAGACACACTTCTTGTACAAGTTGACCAGGCGGTCCACGGCGCCCTCTCGGATCTCCAAGCTGGGCAGATGAGGCAGGAAGTCGTTCCCCACGAAGAAACACATGAAAACCCAGTCGTCCAGGGCTCGCTCGAAGTCGTAAGGGAACGGAAGGTTCGGCATTTGCAGCTCCCGTTCCAAATACTCTCTGAGAACACTCAGGCGGACGAATATGAAGCTGTCCTAAAAAAATAATCAAATTTTTTACGAATTTTCATCATGTATTTTCATGTGAATGAATTACAATGAAATTGAATTATTCAATTGATTGAGATGAATTAATTGAATGATTTAAGTTAAAAGTTGAATGATTCAATTAATTGAATGATTGAGTCTAATGATTTAAGTTAATTCGGACTTTAATAGATATTTTTTAACACTTTTAGGCCAATGTAAAATGTGAAGTTACCTGGTTCCCGAAAGCCGGATCGGAACGGACCAGAGATGCGTCCGGGGTTGTGCCAGTGCACTCCTTCATCTCGTGACCTGAGAACAATGATAGCTTTTATACGACACCTGCTCGAAATGTATATTATTCTGTTTAAATGAGGCTGATTAATAGGTTGAAAGTAAATGATTGAACATAAATGCGAGTAGTAATTTTACTAAAATCCCGAGGACAGCCCGTGAATTTTAAATGTATACCAAGCCTGAAGGTTTTTAAAGCCACATTACGAAACTTCTTATTGGAAAAATGTTACTACAGTGTGGACGAATTTTTAGACATTAATAATTATGCAATTTCATTTAAATATTCAATTTCTTCTATTATTATTCTTCTTCCTTGCTTTGGTCCCAATTTATTCTTCTTATTAATTTATTTTTATTTTTATTTAATTATTATTATTTTAAATATTTTATATCTAATTGTTAATTACGTATTATTTTATTTCAGACTGTTATTTCAGAGAATGTTATTTCAGACACAATATCCATTGTTTATGAATAAATAACTATGAACTATACTCAGGTCCAGTGGGAAAAAAGTACCCGATATGTTATTCTAGGCTTAATTTTACATATGTACAAAATTTCATAGAAATCTCTCCAGAAGTTTGGCGTGAAAGCAAACAAACATCTTTATAGTAAACTTTTAGGTTTTTAATATTAGTTGAGAACTTCCTTTTTTATTTACACGACTGACCAAAAAAGGAGTGCTATGTTTTCAATTATGTAAGTTTCTTTATTCCACCCCATGATTCTACCATAAGTCCTGAACAGCTTAACAGATTTTGAGGTATCTTTAGATTCCTTTCATTCCTCCAAGTTATATAGGCTATGTGAGTTGTCAGTCGTGTTTTTTATTCCTTAATAATTTAGCTTGTTTTAAATTATCACTCACCAAGCTGTCCGCACACATCACACGGCCTAGGCTTGTTGGGCTTGAACTCCTCTCTGATGTAGGTAAAGTTGGGATCGTGTGAGGACAGGACCAGCATGATGAGGTCAGTTGGTCAATAAAGTATCACTCACCAAGCTGCCCGCACACATCACACGGCCTAGGCTTGTTGGGCTTGAACTCCTCTCTGATGATGGTGAAGTTGGGCTCGTGCGTGGCCAGGCCCAGCATGATGAGGTCGGCATCCGCACCGCACAGCACGTGTTGCGTGTTGGGATCATGGTCTGGTTGAGCTGTGAACGAAATGGTATTTATATTCAGAAGAACGGCGAAACGGGGCGTCAAATATACCTACTACCACTACAAATGAAACTGTATATCCGTAAACACGTCAGTAACACGTCAATGTGTGCGTTTTCATAGTCATAATCATAACGTCCCATTACACAAAAGAACGGGGGAGAAGTGCGGAGGGTGCGGGGGGGGGGTGCCATATTGCGGGAGGGGCAGGCAGTTTACTTTCTGTACGTAGTTCTTATATTACTTAATTCTGTGATAACGTTTCTGAACTTACACTCCTTAAAATATAGCTTGATTAGAATGACAGATGTCAAATAGTATTAAAATAATACATCTGTCTGTCGCTCTCATTACGAATGTATCAGGTCATCCTGCTGTCATAAGACTCATCCTATTTTAAAGTGTAGTCACAAGTCGCGTCGCAGTAGCGAATTTTGGGTGTCAGCGGGGCGTTACATCGCGGGGAGACACACCCGCGATGCATTCCGCCCCCCGCAGGCCCCAGCGGGTAAATTCAGAGACGCCAACATACTTGATTTGTATGTTTAGTTATTTATCTTGATGACTTCATAGAAATGTAAATAGAACCTTCTTTATAAAGTACTAGCTTTTGCGCGCGGCTTCGCCCGCTTGAATTTCCCAAGGAAACAGTGATTTTTCCCGGGATGAAAGGTACCCTATGTCCTTCTCAGTACTTCTGATTATGTGTATGCGAAATTTCTGGAAGATTGGTACAGTAGATAGAGCGTGAAGGGGTAACAAACAAACAAACTGACTTTCGCATTTATAATATTTGTTAGGATTAGGATAAAGTTCTTATAAAACCTATAAAAAGTGGGAAATAACAGCCAAAATCACTAACTAAATAATTAGTAGGAAGTTTTGATCTGCTAGAACCTTCACATCCAATCCAAAATGTATTGGATGTGAAGATCCTAACAGCGCCAATGTGCGCAGAGAATCCGGACAAATCGCCTATTCAGAGGAATCTTGTGCTGTTGCTTGGGATTCCTCTTCAATAACATATTGAGTAGGTTCAATAGAGCGCGATATTTCAAGCGACCCTGTGGCACAGTGAAACTGGCGAAATTGAGGAGGCCCACAAGACTTTGCAACTCCACGAGATTTGTGCTCCATTTTTGTAGCATCTCTGTCAGTTTCGATGTCAGTGATGGAAGCTTTTCCTCGGGAAGTTGCTTCTGATTGGTCCAAGGGTCCCAATGAATCCCTAGGTATGTTAAAGATTTTGACGGTACTAGGATAGACTTGTCGTAATTGACAATCCACCCCAATGTCTCTAAGGTTTGTATTGTCAAGTGTACGTGACTCTGGAGCAAGCTCCTGTCTTGATGAGCGATCAAAAAATCGTCCAAAAATACCACTATCCGGACATTCTGCTGCCTGAGTACTTGAGCAACCCAATTGTTCAAACTTGCGAAAGTTTTTGGTGCTGTACTCAGGCCAAAGGGTAAACAAGTCATTTCCAATAACTCGCCCTGATACATTAAGCGAAGAAACCTTCTGTGGCTGCGAGCTACAGAAAGATGGAAGTAGGCCTGTGACAGGTCTACTTTGCAGAGCCAATCCTTGGGCTGCAAAAAGTTCGGTGTGCGGGACACGTTGAGCAGTCGGAATTTCTCTGTTATTATAAATCAGATTGAAATATTGAAAACGGGTGGCTACGAGCTACGTAAGTGGTTGTCCAATGAGCCTAGAGTTCTGGAAGGGATCCCGGAGGATCACCAACAGAACCCTCACCTGTTTGAGGATGTAGATGATCCCAACAGGATAGCGGTGCTGGGCATGCAGTACCAGCCGCTAACCGATATTTTTACATTCCAAGTGGACTTGGAAATACCAAAGGTCTGGACTAAGAGAACGGTGTTGTCAGTAATAGCTCGTATGTTTGATCCAAGCGGTTGGATCAGTCCAGTAATATTCTCTGCGAAGTGTCTTCTTCAGAGACTTTGGACTTTGGGCGTCTCGTGGGACGAGCCGCTGTTTGGCTCTCCATTGGATGATTGGCTCGAGTTGTTTTCATCGATTAAGGAAGTCAATCGGATTGCCTTGCCTCGTCGAATATTGCCCCCGGGAAATATCGAGCCAGCCTGCATGGCTTTTGTGACGCGTCGGAGCGAGGCTACGCCGCGTCAGTCTATATGCGGACAGTTGACGCCGATGGCCGGGTCAATGTCTCGCTTTTGTTAGGGAAGAGCAAGGTCGCCCCCATCAGGACTAGGCTGACTATTCCCAAGCTTGAGTTGAGTGGAGCTCACCTTCTTTCTAAATTGTTGCATCACGTTGCCAGTGAGCTGGCGGCCACGGTCGAGATACGAGACATCTTCGCCTGGTCGGATAGCCAGGTCGCGCTTGCATGGTTGCGCGCGGCCCCACATACCTTGGAGGTTTTTGTGGGAAATCGGGTTTCCCAAATCCAGAATATCGGAATTGATATAACATGGAGACATGTGCCGGGAGAGCTTAACCCAGCGGACTGTGCTTCCCGAGGTTGTACGGCACCAGAATTGGTGTCACACCCGCTCTGGTGGGGTCCAGAGTGGCTGATGGGATCAGAAACATCTTGGCCTGTCTGTCAGACAGATGTTACTTCTTTGAGTTTGACCGGGCTCCGTGTACATGCTGTAGTCGCTGAGACGACGTCGGAGCCGGATTGGCTACTTGCTCGGTATAGCAGCTTGGATAAGCTTCTGGGTGTTACCAGTTGGATTAAGCGTTTCATACATAATTGTAGAAACCCACAGGCAAAGCGGTTGGAGCCGATTGCAGGTGCAGAAGAGCGCCGGAGCGCATTGTTGCATTGGGTCCGTGTCGTGCAGACCGGACGGTTTGAGTCAGAGCTTCGTATTTTGCGCGACGGACGCGCTAAGTTGAAGGGCGCGGTCGCTCGTTTGAACCCGTACATCGACTCGGATGGGCTTCTTCGGGTTGGAGGCAGGCTCCGGAAGGCGGATCTTCCATATGAGACTCGCCATCCTCTGTTGTTGCCCAAGGGCGGACCCTTGGTGCAGCTTTTGGTGTCTGATCGACACATTCGTAACGCCCATGCTGGGTGCAATGCTTTGTTGGCTATTTTGCAACGCGAATTTTGGATATTGTCTGCCCGAAGAGCAATCCGTAGTGTTCTGTTTCGATGTATTGCATGTTATAGGTTGAAGGCATCCACGATGCAACCACAGATGGGTGATTTGCCCGCTGATCGAATCCGACCTTCGAGACCGTTTGACGGCGTTGGAACCGATTTTGCCGGTCCTTTTTCGATCAAGGCTTCTCCCTTTCGTAATGCCCGTATTGTGAAGGGCTATTTGTGTGTATTTGTTTGTTTGGCCACCAAGGCTGTCCATTTGGAGGTGGTATCGGCTCTGACTACGGAGGCCTTCGTCGCCGCGTTGGATCGCTTTGTTTCGCGTCGAGGTCTACCTTCCCTTATTAGGTCTGACAATGGCACAAACTATAAAGGAACTGTAAATTATCTTAAGGATGTTTCCGTGTTTATTGATAAAAATTGTACTAGTTTAAGTCAAATTGCTGCCCAAAGGGGAATAACCTGGAAGTTTAGTCCCCCAAGTTGCCCCCATTGGGGAGGGATTTTTGAAGCGGCTGTGAAATCCGCAAAGACCCACCTCCGCCGCATTATCGGAGAAACGGCTCTAACTTTTGAAGAGTTGGCCACAGTGTTTTGTAAAGTTGAGGCGGTCCTCAACTCTCGTCCTCTCTGTCCGCTATCTCCAGATCCAAATGACTTGGAAGCTCTCACCCCTGGTCATTTTTTGGTGGGAGGGCCGTTGAATGCCCTGCCCGAATACCCGTGGAAGGATGAACGCGTATATCGGTTGTCGCGTTTTCAAATGTTGCAGCAAATGAGCCAGGACTTTTGGCGTCGCTGGTCGCTTGAATATTTGCATTTGCTGCAGCAAAGAGTGAAGTGGACAGACAGGACTGAGCCTCCCAGGGAGGGTGATTTAGTATTGTTAAAAGAGGCAAATTTGCCCTCATTGCTTTGGCGACGAGCTCGCATATTACGTTTGATTCTTGGCGGAGATGGCACTCCGCGTGTGGCTGAGGTGTTGGTCGACGGTTCGATTTTAAGGAGAGGTGTGACCTCTCTCGCCCGCCTTCCCGTAGAGTAAGCTAGCGGTCTGCTTCCCAGACCGGGACGGGGGGATGTTTGTAATATATTGGGTAAAACTAAACGCAGGCGTTTCGCATTGCTGCCGCCAGAGGGCGTTCGGGGTTTTCACACTGCTAGCGTGGAATGCATCGCGTGTAGTCCGCCATTGCATTGTCCAGGGCGATATCGGTTTGATTTTAATACGCGGAGCGGTCACGCGTCGTTTGATTGTTTAGTTTGAGTGATAATTGTGACTTTCCTGTTTGTTAAATAACGATTGAATTTGTGTTTGTGAAAAACTCTGTTATTGTGACTTTTTCTTGTGAGAGGTGAAACGTGGCTGGCTGTTCACATCTGGCTGTTCCCGAGGGAAACTACGGGAAGAAATCTATTTAGTTGTTATGGGGAATTGAGATCTCAAGGGTTAGGTAGGGTAATTAGGAATTCCCCCTTCCCGAAGACACTCAAGTTTGGATCCGAAGAGAAAGAAGATTTAGTTTGGTAAGTGTTCAATTCTAGTTAATTTATAGGTTAGGTTATCATATAGGGCCCTGTAGCTCCCTTCATAAGCTACGGTGGTAGCAGACTGCGTATAGCTTAAGTTAGATTCTAGTCGGACAAGCGTGGTGTCGCGTGGAGATTTTTTCCCGGTACTTAATTTTACCGGTAGATTTTTTCCCGGTAAAGTTCCGGTACAGAATTCTTCCCGCCGCTTCGTTTGTCCGGATTCGCTCTGCGCACATTTTCTGGCAGCAGAGCGTAGTTGCTCTGCACATTTTATTTTTATATGCTACCCACTCCTCCATCCTACCCCCAAAGTGGGACAGCTGAAGGGTGGGGAGCCGACCAGTAACCGCTGGTCCTTCCTGTCTAACAGGGGCTGGTCCGCCAGCCTGTCTCGCCCTTATTGCGGTCGCCGCCTCCGCGATATCATCGTGCAGACTCAGGATCTGGTCCATGTCCGCCATGTGACCTGCGTAGACCTCCGGGGCAAGTTCGGCTTCGGTAAGCACCACCATGGCCGCTTCCGCGCTAATCAATCGTGAGTGGAGGTGATCCGCTCTTAGCAGTATGGCGCCCTCCCTGTCCTTCCGGGACAGGAGTCCTCCGGCCGTCACAAACCATCTCAATTCGTTGGCGAGTGTCGCCCTAGCATTGGAGACCTTCGCCATCGCGTCAAGTCACAAACAAAAAATAACAAAAGGTAAATAAAAAACAACAAAATCAAACAACTACACGAAGAACCGCGGTAGGTATGAGAATGGCACAAACCCGGAACGCACGGTACAAACCGCAAACAAATACAAAAAAGGTTACAAATATTCTTATACAAACAAACTAAGAAAAATCTAATAATTTTTACAAACAATTAATTATTTTTTACAAACGAACAAATAGAGGGTAGATAAACTACGCTCTGCTACCAGAAAATGTGCGCAGAGAATCCGGACAAACGAAGTGGCGGGAAGAATTCTGTACCGGAACTTTACCGGGAAAAAACCACCGGTAAAAATAAGTACCGGGAAAAAATCTCCACGCGGCACCACGTTTGTCCGACTAGAACCTAACTTAAGCTATACGCAGACTGCTACCACCGTAACTTATATAGGGAGCTACGGGCCCTATGTACTAATAACTAACTAACTAAATTTATTATGCTACTCACCAAGTTGACTTCTTAATCCAAGTTGGGGTGTCTTCGGAGGAGGTGGTGGTTGGTCCCTAATCACCCAAACTACCCCGAGATCTCTTCCCCAGAATAAATACGTAGGTTTCTTCCAGCAGTTCCACTCGGCGACGGGATTCGGCGGCCCCAGGCAGCCACGTTTCGCATCTCACAAGAAAAAGTCACAATAACAGGTTTTTTCACAAACACAAACGTTCAATAGTTATTTAACAAAAGGAAGCTCACAATTATAACTCAAACTAACCAACAATCAACGTGGTTTTAGACAAACAGGACGCGGGACCTCTCCGCGTATTAAAATCAAACCGATATATCACATTGAATATGCGCGAGAGGGCGCTGCACGTAACTATTGAGCTGCGTATAAATTATCTGTTTGTAATATATTGGGTAAAACTAAACGCAGGCGTTTCGCATTGCTGCCGCCAGAGGGCGTTCGGGGTTTTCACACTGCTAGCGTGGAATGCATCGCGTGTAGTCCGCCATTGCATTGTCCAGGGCGATATCGGTTTGATTTTAATACGCGGAGCGGTCACGCGTCGTTTGATTGTTTAGTTTGAGTGATAATTGTGACTTTCCTGTTTGTTAAATAACGATTGAATTTGTGTTTGTGAAAAACTCTGTTATTGTGACTTTTTCTTGTGAGAGGTGAAACGTGGCTGGCTGTTCACATCTGGCTGTTCCCGAGGGAAACTACGGGAAGAAATCTATTTAGTTGTTATGGGGAATTGAGATCTCAAGGGTTAGGTAGGGTAATTAGGAATTCCCCCTTCCCGAAGACACTCAAGTTTGGATCCGAAGAGAAAGAAGATTTAGTTTGGTAAGTGTTCAATTCTAGTTAATTTATAGGTTAGGTTATCATATAGGGCCCTGTAGCTCCCTTCATAAGCTACGGTGGTAGCAGACTGCGTATAGCTTAAGTTAGATTCTAGTCGGACAAGCGTGGTGTCGCGTGGAGATTTTTTCCCGGTACTTAATTTTACCGGTAGATTTTTTCCCGGTAAAGTTCCGGTACAGAATTCTTCCCGCCGCTTCGTTTGTCCGGATTCGCTCTGCGCACATTTTCTGGCAGCAGAGCGTAGTTGCTCTGCACATTTTCTGGTAGCAGAGCGTAGTTTATCTACCCTCTATTTGTTCGTTTGTAAAAAATAATTAATTGTTTGTAAAAACTATTAGATTTTTCTTAGTTTGTTTGTATAAGAATATTTGTAACCTTTTTGTATTTGTTTGCGGTTTGTACCGTGCGTTCCGGGTTTGTGCCATTCTCATACCTACCGCGGTTCTTCGTGTAGTTGCTTGATTTTGTTGTTTTTTATTTACCTTTTGTTATTTTTTGTTTGTGACTTGACGCGATGGCGAAGGTCTCCAATGCTAGGGCGACACTCGCCAACGAATTGAGATGGTTTGTGACGGCCGGAGGACTCCTGTCCCGGAAGGACAGGGAGGGCGCCATACTGCTAAGAGCGGATCACCTCCACTCACGATTGATTAGCGCGGAAGCGGCCATGGCGGCGCTTACCGAAGCCGATCTTACCCCGGAGGCCTACGCAGGTCACATGGCGGACATGGACCAGATCCTGAGTCTGCACGATGATATCGCGGAGGCGGTGACCGCAATAAGGGCGAGACAGGCTGGCGGACCAGCCCTCGCACACCTGTTAGACAGGAAGGGACCAGCGGTTACTGGTCGGCTCCCCACCCTTCAGCTGTCCCACTTTGGGGGTAGGATGGAGGAGTGGGTAGCATATAAAAATATGTTTGAGTCCCTGGTCGTAGCACGACAGGATTTGTCGAAGGCCCAGAAGATGGCCTACCTCCTCTCCACTCTTGAGGATGAAGCGCGGTCGCTCATCCAGCACCTCCGGGTGGAGGACGACCAGTACGATACGGCTTGGGAGTTATTGAACTCCCGCTACCAAAACTTACGTTTGTTAGCGGATGCGCACGCCGCACAGTTGATGGCCCTGCCCAAGGTGGCCAACAGGGCACAGTTGCGCCTGCAGTTGCTCACGCCCGTTACAGTGGCCTGTAACGCGCTCCGCACACTGGGGCTGCCGGTGGACCAATGGTCTTTTTGTTGGTGCACATTGTATTGGGCAAATTGCCCAATGACATCCGCTCGCGGTTTGAGCGCGAAAATGCGGAGCGGGATAGCACCACCCTACCAACATTCACTGACTTGGTGAAGTTTTTGGAGTTTGAGGCACGGGCCGCTGAGAATACCATGACGGACTCAGCGCCATCCAGAGCGCCTGAACGTAGGCCCTTGGAACCCTCATGGCGAGGGAGGCCCCAACAGGGACGGCAACCGCCACCGCGTGGAGCTGGTGCGCGGGTTGCACACACGGCAGCAGTCGCGAGGGACGCGGACTGCCTGCAATGTGGTCGGATGGGCCACAGCCTGCTGCAATGCAGGGACTGGCAGGGACTGCCAGTACAAGATCGGCGCCGCATGGCAAAGCGGCATGAACTTTGCTTTTATTGTTTGGGCGGTCACTATGCACGTGACTGTCCCAGTGCCATACCATGCAGTGCATGCCGTGGGCGGCACCACGCGATGCTTTGCATGAACCGCAACGGGGATGGCACCCGGATGTTGAGGCAGGGGTCCCCTATGGGCGGGGGCGCTCCTGCGCGAAGCCCTCCACCACCGGACGGAGGACGCGGCTTCGCTCGTCGCACCCCCTCGGGAGGGGGTCGCGTACCTGCGCGGGTCTTGGCGGACCGGGACCACGCGCCCCAAGGTCATGGCCAGTATGTAGCTGGCCAGGCCCCGGATAGGGCCCCCATGGGCGGGGGCCCTAGATCGGACGTGAGAGTGGGGACACCCCCTCCACGCGGGTTACCAATACCCAACACATGCAGCCGCAGCGGTTTTCTCCGCCGCTGCACGAGTACCCACGGCTGGAGTACCACCCGCCGTACCATATGTATGGCCGGGCCGCGGGTTATGCCCCCCTCAGATGGGGATGTGCACTCGCCCGCCATATTATCCGGGTCAGTGGCGCGCCCCTGGTTTGGAGAGAGTGGGGAGCCCGTAACTAGCTTGCTCCCTTGCTGGGACAGAGCCGCGGACGGTTCTGCTCCCTACCGCGGTGGTCCGCGTATGGGGTCGTAGGGGGAAGCCATTAATTTGAGAGCTCTGTTGGACTCAGGGGCTCAAAGCAGTTTGGTTACCACTCGAGTGGCACGCCAGTTAGGTTTAGTCGTGGAAGACTCGCCTGTGCCACTTCTTGGAGTTGGTGGCATACAAGTGAAGTGTCTGACGGGCCAGACACTTGTCACCTTTTCTTCGCTGAAGTCCTCCACAATGAGGATCACGACTTCGGCTATGGTAATGGATACCATTGCGGGTTGGCACCCCTCGACAGACATACCGCCGGGTGTGTTGTCTTTGGTTTCGGGTCTGGATTTGGCCGACCCTTTGTCTTTCATCCCGGCCCAGTGGACTTGCTCCTGGGCTCGGACGTATTGGGTTGGATTTTGTTGGGTACACAGAAGGCTCTGGGTTCGTCTTCACTGATGGCAGTGTCTACGATTTTTGGTTTCGCCCTGATGGGCCCTGTGTTTGATAATAGCACCGTGGAGGAGCCACCGGTCGTCGCATCAGCGTCCTTGGCCAAGACCATGCAAAGGTTTTGGGAGGTGGAGGAGCCACCTAGGAGTTCCAGGATGGATCCGGAACACGCTGAGTGCGAAGCCCTTTTTCGATCGACCACGGAGAGGTTGCCCTCCGGTCGGTTTGTAACTAGGTTACCTTTTGTTGCCTCTCGTCCTAGCCTAGGGCAAAGTAGGGCGCTTGCGGAGAAACGACTGCTGTCCATGGAGCGACGTATGCAGCGTGACCACGTACTTCGCGATAAATATATTGAATTTATGCGCGAGTACGAGGATTTGGGTCACATGTCTCCGGCTCGAGTTGATTGGAGCTCAACTGAGCATTATTTTTTGCCCCACCACGCGGTGGTGAAGGCCTCAACGGGCAAGTTGCGGACTGTCTTTGATGGGTCCGCACCCACTTCGAACGGGGTTTCGTTGAATCTGTGTTTGCATTCGGGTCCCAAATTGCATAGGGACATAATTGACATCATCTTGAACTTTAGAAGACATCAAGTGGTTTTTGGTGCGGACATCCGGATGATGTTCCGCCAGACAGTCATACATCCTGAGGACAGGCGATTCCAGTTGATACTCTGGCGTGAGCGCCCTGAGGATCCTGTGACGGTGTATGAACTCAACACAAACACGTATGGTTTGAAATCTAGTCCCTATATCGCCATCAGATCATTGCTTGAATTGGCAGAGCGGGAACGGATCCGCTTTCCCCGTGGGGCTTCCGTGCTGTCACGTGACTTGTATGTTGATGACGTGTGCACCGGAGCCCAAAGTATTGAGGAGGCCCTCCTACTGCGGGATGAATTGATTGAAATATTGAAGACAGGTGGCTACGAGCTACGTAAGTGGTTGTCTAATGAGCCTAAAGTTCTAGAAGGGATCCCGGAGGATCACCAACAGAACCCTCACCTGTTTGAGGATGTGGATGATCCCAACAGGATAGCGGTGCTGGGCATGCGGTACCAGCCGCTAACCGATATTTTTACATTCCAAGTGGACTTGGAAATACCAAAAGTCTGGACTAAGAGAACGGTGTTGTCCGTAATAGCTCGTATGTTTGATCCAAGCGGTTGGATCAGTCCAGTGATATTCTCTGCAAAGTGTCTTCTTCAGAGACTTTGGACTTTGGGCGTCTCGTGGGACGAGCCGCTGTTTGGCTCTCCATTGGGTGATTGGCTCGAGTTGTTTTCATCGATTAAGGAAGTCAATCGGATTGCCTTGCCTCGTCGAATATTGCCCCCCGGGAAATATCGAGCCAGCCTGCATGGCTTTTGTGACGCGTCGGAGCGAGGCTACGCCGCGTCAGTCTATATGCGGACAGTTGACGCCGATGGCCGGGTCAATGTCTCGCGTGTGTTAGGGAAGAGCAAGGTCGCCCCCATCAGGACTAGGCTGACTATTCCCAAGCTTGAGTTGAGTGGAGCTCACCTTCTTTCTAAATTGTTGCATCACGTTGCCAGTGAGCTGGCGGCCACGGTCGAGATACGAGACATCTTCGCCTGGTCGGATAGCCAGGTCGCGCTTGCATGGTTGCGCGCGGCCCCACATACCTTGGAGGTTTTTGTGGGAAATCGGGTTTCCCAAATCCAGAATATCGGAATTGATATAACATGGAGACATGTGCCGGGAGAGCTTAACCCAGCGGACTGTGCTTCCCGAGGTTGTACGGCACCAGAATTGGTGTCACACCCGCTCTGGTGGGGTCCAGAGTGGCTGATGGGATCAGAAACATCTTGGCCTGTCTGTCAGACAGATGTTACTTCTTTGAGTTTGACCGGGCTCCGTGTACATGCTGTAGTCGCTGAGACGACGTCGGAGCCGGATTGGCTACTTGCTCGGTATAGCAGCTTGGATAAGCTTCTGGGTGTTACCAGTTGGATTAAGCGTTTCATACATAATTGTAGAAACCCACAGGCAAAGCGGTTGGAGCCGATTGCAGGTGCAGAAGAGCGCCGGAGCGCATTGTTGCATTGGGTCCGTGTCGTGCAGACCGGACGGTTTGAGTCAGAGCTTCGTATTTTGCGCGACGGACGCGCTAAGTTGAAGGGCGCGGTCGCTCGTTTGAACCCGTACATCGACTCGGATGGGCTTCTTCGGGTTGGAGGCAGGCTCCGGAAGGCGGATCTTCCATATGAGACTCGCCATCCTCTGTTGTTGCCCAAGGGCGGACCCTTGGTGCAGCTTTTGGTGTCTGATCGACACATTCGTAACGCCCATGCTGGGTGCAATGCTTTGTTGGCTATTTTGCAACGCGAATTTTGGATATTGTCTGCCCGAAGAGCAATCCGTAGTGTTCTGTTTCGATGTATTGCATGTTATAGGTTGAAGGCATCCACGATGCAACCACAGATGGGTGATTTGCCCGCTGATCGAATCCGACCTTCGAGACCGTTTGACGGCGTTGGAACCGATTTTGCCGGTCCTTTTTCGATCAAGGCTTCTCCCGTTCGTAATGCCCGTATTGTGAAGGGCTATTTGTGTGTATTTGTTTGTTTGGCCACCAAGGCTGTCCATTTGGAGGTGGTATCGGCTCTGACTACGGAGGCCTTCGTCGCCGCGTTGGATCGCTTTGTTTCGCGTCGAGGTCTACCTTCCCTTATTAGGTCTGACAATGGCACAAACTATAAAGGAACTGTAAATTATCTTAAGGATGTTTCCGTGTTTATTGATAAAAATTGTACTAGTTTAAGTCAAATTGCTGCCCAAAGGGGAATAACCTGGAAGTTTAGTCCCCCAAGTTGCCCCCATTGGGGAGGGATTTTTGAAGCGGCTGTGAAATCCGCAAAGACCCACCTCCGCCGCATTATCGGAGAAACGGCTCTAACTTTTGAAGAGTTGGCCACAGTGTTTTGTAAAGTTGAGGCGGTCCTCAACTCTCGTCCTCTCTGTCCGCTATCTCCAGATCCAAATGACTTGGAAGCTCTCACCCCTGGTCATTTTTTGGTGGGAGGGCCGTTGAATGCCCTGCCCGAATACCCGTGGAAGGATGAACGCGTATATCGGTTGTCGCGTTTTCAAATGTTGCAGCAAATGAGCCAGGACTTTTGGCGTCGCTGGTCGCTTGAATATTTGCATTTGCTGCAGCAAAGAGTGAAGTGGACAGACAGGACTGAGCCTCCCAGGGAGGGTGATTTAGTATTGTTAAAAGAGGCAAATTTGCCCTCATTGCTTTGGCGACGAGCTCGCATATTACGTTTGATTCTTGGCGGAGATGGCACTCCGCGTGTGGCTGAGTGTGTTGGTCGACGGTTCGATTTTAAGGAGAGGTGTGACCTCTCTCGCCCGCCTTCCCGTAGAGTAAGCTAGCGGTCTGCTTCTCAGACCGGGACGGGGGGATGTTTGTAATATATTGGGTAAAACTAAACGCAGGCGTTTCGCATTGCTGCCGCCAGAGGGCGTTCGGGGTTTTCACACTGCTAGCGTGGAATGCATCGCGTGTAGTCCGCCATTGCATTGTCCAGGGCGATATCGGTTTGATTTTAATACGCGGAGCGGTCACGCGTCGTTTGATTGTTTAGTTTGAGTGATAATTGTGACTTTCCTGTTTGTTAAATAACGATTGAATTTGTGTTTGTGAAAAACTCTGTTATTGTGACTTTTTCTTGTGAGAGGTGAAACGTGGCTGGCTGTTCACATCTGGCTGTTCCCGAGGGAAACTACGGGAAGAAATCTATTTAGTTGTTATGGGGAATTGAGATCTCAAGGGTTAGGTAGGGTAATTAGGAATTCCCCCTTCCCGAAGACACTCAAGTTTGGATCCGAAGAGAAAGAAGATTTAGTTTGGTAAGTGTTCAATTCTAGTTAATTTATAGGTTAGGTTATCATATAGGGCCCTGTAGCTCCCTTCATAAGCTACGGTGGTAGCAGACTGCGTATAGCTTAAGTTAGATTCTAGTCGGACAAGCGTGGTGTCGCGTGGAGATTTTTTCCCGGTACTTAATTTTACCGGTAGATTTTTTCCCGGTAAAGTTCCGGTACAGAATTCTTCCCGCCGCTTCGTTTGTCCGGATTCGCTCTGCGCACATTTTCTGGCAGCAGAGCGTAGTTGCTCTGCACATTATCTTTTTAAATTGTTTAAAGTTAACATATTGAACTTAAAGTGACTTAAATGTGGACTATATACTGTGACTCTAAAGTGCAACTGTTTGTGGATAAAACTATCTAGTGAAACTAAAATAAACAAACGACGAACAAAGTGCCTCAGTTACATTTAAGAAAATATATAAATCAACGAGACAGTGCAGTGTATAATAAACAAACAAAAAAGCTAAATAAAGTTTGTATTGGAAGTGCAAAAGTTCTTCAGTAAATGAGAGGAATAATCGAATAACACCAAAAGTAATAAAATCTCTTTGTTTACTTTAGCCAGCCAATCGATTCAAAAGTATATGACTCATTATTTAACGCTCGCACTTCGATTGCGCGCATAAATGAATGCGCAATTTCGCACCGATGAGCTATCGAAAGTTGGCGCAGCGGTCTAGGTGTCTGACCTATAACGTAAACGCTCTGGGTTCGAGCCTCAGCAGTTTCGGAAAGTTTTTTTAAGAATTGAAAATGAATTTCTTCGACAATATCACATTTAGACGACCACGAGCACAATCAGAGACGGAACATAGCACTAGTAGCCAGTTGAAGTCCAATGAAAACACGCTAGATGTCACCACTAGTAGCTTGCCAGATGTATCACATAATAATAGTTGCAACTGTGCTAATAGTAAAATGAATGAGACAGCGGAACTAAAACAACGCATAGAACAACTAACGATGGATTTATATACTGTAAATCAAAAAAATAAAGATCTCGAAAAAATTATTAATGATTTAAAAATAGAACTGCAAAATAAAGATAATTCTTTAACTCCAGTAAAGAATGATGTAAAATCATCTACTCCTAAGTCTAAGAAGCGAACCCAGAATTTAAAAGAAAATACATCACCCGTTATTCATAATAAAGGACAATCTAAAAAACGGACTCAGAATTTAAAAGAAAAACAATCGTTAGTTATTCACAGTAAAGATCAAATCACGCAGCAACCGGCTACAATTACAAGTAATATTTCTACATGTAAGCGGCAAAATAATGTACGTCCTGACAGAAATAGATTATGTTTGATCAGCAGCAACAAGACCAATCCTATATTAAAAATAGCGCAAAATAAATTTGGAAATGATTTTGAAGTCTGTCATTATTTGACACCAAATACCAATTTTACCTATCTTCTAAAAGACCTAAGTAAAAAAATCGAGAATTACACAAAAAAAGACTTCTGTGTACTAATGGTTGGTGAAGAGGATTTCAAAAAAACAAAAAACTATCACAGAATGATAATGGAAATAAGGAATAATATACAGTCGATGACACACACGAACATTATTATATGCGTGCCGACTTATAAGTGTAATGATTATGCAACAATGTTCAATTGGAGGATAGAAACTTTCAATAACTTACTCTACTTGGATACAGAATCTTTTCATCACGCCTATATTCTTGACTCGAACTCCGTGTTGTCCTACGAATATGACATGTTTTCAAGACGAAGAGGAACAGTAAATAATCTTGGCATGAATAAAATATTTGACCTGCTGAATCAAACAATTCAAGAGATAGCATACACTGAAGACGAGTGCAAATCATTTCACTCCCCGGCTCAGTCAACCACCAAACTATCACAACAAGGACCAAACCACGACACAAAAAGGGATTCGTTTTTCTCGGATAAAAATATAAATATTATGCATCAAAACATAGCTGGCTTGATAAATAAATCGAAAACTCTAGCAGTTCACATAGACCACTTATCAAGTTTAAATAAATCTCCTGATGTACTTTGCATAACAGAACATAATGTCCTATCTGGAGAGGAAGACCTGGTAACTATCCCGAACTACCAACTTGCTGCATCCTACTGTAGAAGTACCATAAGAAGGGGTGGAGCCTGTATCCTAGTGAAAAATGGCTTACAATATCAAGAGTTACCAGAGATTTCCAAACACTCGGTTCCAAATTGTTTTGAATGTAGTGGTATTAAGTTTACTTCCCATGATATTGTTATTTTATGCATTTATAGGCCGCCTTATTCGTGGAACTTAAATACGTTTTATGAAAAATTTGAAATAGTACTTAAACAACTGTATAGTAAGAATTCTAAAAATATTGTAATTTGTGGTGACTTTAATATTAACAGACTTAAGAAAAACACCTTATCTTTAGACTTCGATCATTTTCTGTCGAATTATAATTTGACTCTGGTAATTAATCAACCAACACGACTAACTAGTAAAACTTGTCTAGATAACTTTGCACATAATATGAATAAAAATTGTAAACACGATGTACTTGACTATGGAATGTCAGATAATACAGCGCAACTCTTGACCATTCCAGTTAAGCGAACGTGCCAAATTAAATCATGGCGAACAAAGAAACGCGATTTGTCTAAAGAAAATTTACTAAACTTCAAAAGACACATAGAAAGTCTATCATTTTCAGAAATGTATGACATGAAAGATGCTAATAATGCCTATAACTATTTTATACACTACTTCCGCTTGCTATACGATCTTTGTTTTCCTTTTAAAAGTGTAACAATTAAAGTAAACAAGAAAGTGAAATGGTTGTCACGAGGTGTGAAATTATGTGGGAAAAAACAACGACAACTCTTGTGGCAATACAGACATTCTCCTACAAGGGCAAATAAAATTAGACTAAGAAACTATTCTAAAATCTTCAAAAACATAATAAACTTGACAGAAAAGTCGCAAAACAGTTATCTCATCAATACTGCCCAAAATAAAAGTAAAGCGACCTGGCATGTTATTAATAAATGTAAAGCAACAAAGCCAAAAGAACAAATTTTGCAAATTAAATCAAAAAATGAAATTATTAAAGACCCGCAAAAAATAGCAAAGACATTCAACAATCACTTTATAGATCAAATAAAAGCTGTACCAACAAACAATAATGATGGTAGCAGACCTAAAAAGTATACTACACATTCTATGTTTATGCAGCCAGTTACACCAGACGATATCAAAAAAGCGATAAAAAGTCTAAAAAACACAAACAGTGTTGGTTTTGATGACGTTTCAACCAAAGTTGTAAAATTTGTTGAAAACGCACTAGCCTTACTCCCTTAGTTACATATTAAATTTATGCATAGAACAGGGTACATATCCTGATGCTTTAAAAAAAACGATTATTAAACCAGTATTTAAGAAAAATGACAGAGAAGATATTAATAATTTTAGACCCATTGCACTTGTACCTATATTTTCTAAAATATTTGAAAAGTGCATACATGAAGCCATAACTAGTTTTATAAATAAATTTGATATCCTTAGTCAGGAGCAAAAAGGTTTCAGAAAAAATAAATCCATAAATATGGCAATTTATGATCTATTAAATATAGTCTTAACAAATGTAGATGGAAAGAAACCAATAAGCTGCTGTTTTGCTGATTTGACCAAAGCATTCGATCACGTGGATCACCAAATTTTGCTTAGCACACTTGAGGCTTATGGTATTAGAGGCAATGTGCTAAATTTAATCAAATCATACTTGAGTGGTAGGCAACAAGTTACGCAAATTACTAGAATCTGTCCTGAGAAAAAAATTGAAATAATGTACACTTCCGAAGCTAGGAATGTAGTTTGTGGAGTTCCTCAAGGAAGCGTCTTAGGACCATTGCTTTTTATACTTTATATCAATGACCTACCTAATGTTACAAAACAGCCAATGGTACTCTTCGCTGATGACAGCACAATATGTGTAAAAAGTAATGACATAGTTGACCATGAAAGAAATATAAATGACGCAGTAAATGATATAGTAAAATGGCTTGACAGGAATAAATTAATTATAAATCTGAATAAGACTAGCATTATGCACTTCAAACCAGTACACACAGCACCAAACATGACTATAAAGTATGGAAACACTAATTTGGAAACTGTCAAAAAAGCTAAATTTCTCGGACTCACAATAGATGACAAACTTACGTGGAAAGACCAAGCAAACGATATATGCAAAAGATTAAATAAATCGGCATTTGCTCTGCATCAATTACATAAGACTGCAAAAATAGATGCAACGCTTACAGCCTACCATGGTCTTGTAGCGTCAGTGCTCAGGTACGGTATAATCTTTTGGGGTAACTGCACCGATAAAGAAAATGTATTCAAGGCACAGAAACGATGTATTCGTTCTATGTGTGGCCTGAGTTCAAGAGACAGCTGCAAACCAATTTTTAAACAGTTTAAAATACTGACATTTCCTGCAATGTACATCTTTGAAATGGCTCTATTTGTAAAAATGAATTCTGAATTATTTGTGAAGTTATCTGATGTTAAAAGAAATCCTGTAAGACCACAAAATAGGCATACTTTATGGCCACAAAAATGTAGGCTTGCTCTAGTAAAGAAAAGCTTTCTAGGTATGTCTACTAAGATCTACAATAAACTACCTAATGATTTAAAAGATTTAAATCTTAAAATGTTTAAAAAAGGACTGTTTGCATTACTAGTAGATAAGTGTTACTATTCTGTTAACGATTTTTTTATTGATGACAGTTTAAATTAGTGATTGATTACTTCCATGCATTTATTATAAATTGACATTAGCACTTTTATTCTGATAAATTTTGACATGTATTTAGATTTTTTTTTCTCTTCTATTTTATTTATAATTTATTTTGAAATTAATTTTGACATTATACCTACATTATTATAACTCGATTTAGAAACTACCTAAATATTTGTATGCTAGAAATAGCAAGACATGGCGAGCTAATTAACTTGTAACATCTTTTATTGTACCTATGTTTAACAAATAAACTATTGATTGATTGATTGATTGACAGGACAAAGGCGGTCGACCGACGCCATTCACGAGCAGTGTGAGAACCCCGAACGCCTGGTGGCGACAATAGGAAACGCCTGCGTTTCGTTTCACGCAATTATATTACAAACAGCCAAATTATTATATTCATAATCTTTACAAAACTATAGAACAAAAGCTATCTGAAAAAGAAGAGAAGCAAAAATGACAGAGATATAAGTTACCTCTTTGCCTGCGGATGTAGTCCATAATCTTGTGTTCTCCTTCACCAGGTACGTTAGCATCAGACAAGATGACCTTGATGCCTTTCCACCCAGGGTCATTGTTCAGTCTGCAAGAAAAAAGAAATGTGTATTATCATGTGTTTCTTTGTATCCAAGTAAATGTATGTTCCCCAACCGATCCATAGCCAGTGTGACTGTGGATGATTTCTAAGAACAATCATAAAAAAAATCGCAACATTACGGTAATATCTCTTGATCACGTTGACATAAAATTTTGATTTTTTTTGCAGAAAGAGACTGTGGATCCTAGTATTCGATATTAATTTCAACATGATACATTTAAGCTAACCGAGAAAAAAAAGTTTGACAGACAGACAGACAACAAAGTGATCTTATAAGGGTTCTATATTTGCTTTGAGGTACGGAAACCTAAAAAACACAGCCATTTTAACTTTTATCCCAAAAATAATCAGCTTTTTATCATTTGTCACCAGATATCCTAGAAGTTTAAAATTAAATAGAAATTTTTAACATTCACCTGTCATGAATATAATAATGCAAGCATTTGCTTAGCCGATCCATGAAGGGTGTGCCTGGTGTTATACAATTAGAGTCAAAATGTGCCTCCTTAGGCCTCTCAGGGGGCAAGTATGCGCCCTTAACCTCCAGCTCTGACCGGATCCTGGCAATCTCCTCAATCTTTTCCTGTGTCTCCTTGGAGGCACGGAAACGACGGGAGCGCTGCTGGTTCATTTTTGCACGAGGTGCCTGAATAGATACAAGGATGATTAAAGTAGGTTAATAATAAAAACAGCGCAAATATGAGGTAAACAAGTATTGCCATCTTTTTAGAGCTAGATTTTTGCCCTAATTGCTTCATAAGGGAACTATGTATGTCAGAGAGTTATATAAAATAAAACAACCGGTTATAAAAATCTGATACTCAAATCTAAAAAGAAATATTATTTCTATGATATGGTAGACATATGGGAAAGTGTTAAAATATCCCAGTACTGGGCAAAGGCCTCTCTCTCCTTTCAAAACTCTCAATCTAATACCTTTACTTACTATACTTTAAACCTGGAATTGTCTATAGGTACTAATATAATAAAGCTGAAGAGTTTGTTTGAACATGCTGATTTCAGGAATACTGATATGATTAGAAAACTCTTTTTCTGCATAAGCCACATTATTATGATTATTATTTACTATATGGGGACGCCAGCGCGAGCACCAGACAGGTGATCAGTCCATACTTATGCTGGGACCATTTCGCCCAATTCCCCGAGACCCGTATAGGGTTTTGAGTTACCTGGTAACTCACATTGGTGGCGACCCACTGAATCTACCTGTTACTTTGCAGAATTTTAACATCTGCCCTATTGTAATGTTGCTCAGATCATCCTCAGATAGGAGGTCTGAGCCCAATACTTCTCTCCTTGCAACGGCAAATGCAGGACATTCTGCTACTAAGTGAAAGCTAGCCACATTATGAGTAAGAGTAAAGGCTATTTGGAATCCCAAAATTCTCCCTGGAATGAAGCTATACCACACAGCTAGTACAAAATGTATTTGTAGCATGTATTGTTGTATGTATATTTAGCAATCACTTACAACTCCATCAATAGCCATGTACAACAGCTTCCTGGGCCTGACAATGCGGAACAGTCTGTCAATGCACTCGAAGATGGCCACCATCATCTCATCCTCGTCCTTCGGTGGAGGCTTGTCTTCCGGATGCGTGCACGGATGGATGATACCATTCATGTCCAAGTACAAATTGTCAAATTCCACCCCATTGGGATTTGGGAGGGATGAGTCCGCATAAATAAGCTGGCCGTCGACATCGGTCGGCTGTAAAACATTGGTAAAATCACTAATAATTATTCAATTATTCGCTATCGTCGTGGCCAAATACTTGGAAAAACAAACAGTCGGCTTAAGAATAAACTAGGAGAACTTTTGTTACAGATTGTACACAGATTGTATGAGATTCTTATAGATATTAGTTGCATACAATTACAAAACATTGAATAGCACAGAAAATACAAACAAATACGCAAACCTTTTGAGGTTAGAGTGAAACTTACCCTCTGTTCATTACATTCCACAATCACGCTAGGATATTTCCGACTAAGCCAACGGAAGAAAGCTGGAACTCCCATTTTGATGAGATTCCAGGATCCAACAAGATATTCACTGATAAATAACTACACTTGAATATTATTCAACACAAACAAATCGACGAAGGTGCCATTGTTTGAAAGAGACGGCATGCTACGTTTTGAAATTATTTTGACTTTTTCAAAAATTATTGTTTTATTTATTTTATATTTATACTAGATTATTTAATTCATAAATAATAGAATAAAGACAGCCTTTAAAATAACTTATTCAATATTTAATAAAATACATTTTTTTTTATACCAACCATATTTTATCTTGTTCTTTTTTGTTTTTCATAAAAAAAATATAATTTATATCTACCTAATTTTTTAATTTGGTTTCTGAACGCACTAATTTACATCAATGTCATGTCTCCCGTCTCTCCCCTTCCCTTACTTCACCTCCCTTAGCCTGTGTCTGGATCATCTGTTTTTGAAATTACATTTTTAAATTGTGAAAAACTTTAGTTGAAATGAAAAGATGAAGTCATTTTATTTGACGAATCATTACAGGAAACTCTTGAAAACTTTATCCTTCCGGAGATACAGTTCCAAAAATGAGGAAAAAGGGAAAATTAACATCGAAAACATACGTAACATCGGTATCTTGGCTCATATCGATGCAGGTTCTGTATCAAATTATAATATTTTTACTTTGTTTAATTATAATATTTTAAACCCCTGTATTTATTCTGAAATTTTATTTAAAAAATAACCTCACCTAAAACCCTCATTATATTTTAGGGAAGACAACAACCACTGAGAGGATGCTGTTCTACTCAGGCACTATCAGGTCAATGGGAGAGGTACATCATGGGAATACAGTGACGGATTACATGGAGCAGGAACGACAGAGAGGGATCACAATTACATGTAAGTTAAATATTGTGGCCGGGCCCTTAGGCATTTGCTACCTGATACTTAAGTAAGTAAGTATGGATTACACAGAGGGGTTAGGTTTATGTGGCTTGACTGTACATCAACCTATCCAACTTCTATAGTGTACTTTGCAGTAAAAATTTTAGGATTATGACTATGACACAAGTTTTATTTGCACTGTTTATTTTTTCTAGCTGCCGCGGTGTCATTTCCCTGGCGCGGCAGTCAGATCAACCTCATTGACACTCCCGGCCACATTGACTTCACGATGGAAGTGGAACAGAGCCTCGCTGTGCTGGACGGGGCTGTGGTGGTCTTAGATGCTTCGGCTGGTTAGTTTTCATTCTTTTTTTTTATACTTTCACTCACAATCAACCAGGTAGATCCTTTATCTTGATGCCAGGGAGCTTTAAGTTGTTAACCGTAAGTCAACATAATTCTGTATACTGTTAAAATTGAAAATGAATTAACAAGCTCAAAATTGCTGGAGTTTTTTATTAAAGCCTATTTTCTGTCTTACTGTTAATTTTCTGTCTTTCTGTTTTTTGTGATGGTGTTTGTTACAGACAATTTTATTATTGAGTTCCCATGTCTTCCATTCTATTTAATTGGGTTTCATCTTCACGTGGATTTTAATTTACTACATGATTTATGTTGATCTACATATGCAAAATTTCATCTCTGTTAAAAGCCAAAGAGATAACAAATCAAACTTTGATAGACACTTTTTAAATATAAGTAGGGTTATCTAACTGATCTTCAATAGTAAATCTATAGATGGTTTGGTTAGTTAACCACTATCTATGCTAATATCAATAGGACAACTTCAACTATTGATAAACCATTAATAGTGGACTATCAATTGGCAATACTACAAAAGCTTGTACTTCCTTATCTTTCAGGTGTAGAAGCCCAAACCCTAACAGTATGGCGGCAGGCGGCCGGCTACCGAGTGCCGCGACTGCTATATCTAAACAAGATGGACCGCCCCGACGCCGGTGTGAACGCGTGCGTGCGCTCCATACGAGACAAGCTGCAGGCCGCGCCGCTGCAGCTGCACGCGCCGCTGCAGCTCGACCAGAGGCTTATAGGTGTCTGTATGACTTTGATTTTGTATTTGTTTTGTTAGCTTTTGCCTAAGGTTTCCGCGCCGACGCCGATGTGAACGCGTATACATTAAATAAGACGAATCGACTTTAAAGCCAACAATAGACTTTACTATCTTAGGAGCTTCATTTGTTGCCCAATATTACTATCCCAGTCCTTCCCCCTCCAAAAAGTTGTGCAGGGGGTAAAATGTACCTACAAAAAGGGGTATCGTTGCGGTTTTACTATTATATCTCAAAAAAGACCCACAATTTCGAAAACAGCCCTATTAAAAGTTTTAGACCATTAAATTCTGCGTCTTATGGGACTAAATACATATATTCTGTACCACCCGGTCCCATACTAGTGCTTATCAAAATTGAACAAAATCCACAGATATTTTAAATTAAGTTGAGACATGTCACAACTTTTTGGAGGGGGAAACACTATGATAGTCATATTGGGCTATTAACGAAGCCATTAAAACAAAGATTTTGTAGGCTTGAATCTTAATTCTACCAGCCTATTTAATATATATTAACGACTACCCACATACATTTTATAAAACTTTGCTCTTGTATAGAATGCTTACATTAACCGCACAATTGTATTTACAAATGTATTACATTAGCTTTTAAGTTTCTCTGTAAGTGAAATGTAAATTTCTTTGAGAAAAAAATTCTTTAACCACATTTAAACTGTTACAAAATCATGATCGATATTTATATATTACTAGCTCTCGCCCGCGTGAATTTCCCACGGGAACAGTGCTTTTTTTCGGGATAAAAGGTTCAACTATGTGTATGCAAAATTTCAGGAAAATTGGTTTAGTAGATAAAGCGTGAAAAGGAATTAACAATCAAATAAATAAACAAAACAAACAAATTCACTTTCGCATTTATAATATTAGTTAGGAAGTTAGGATTTAATAGCAATATGTCCCACAGCTAGGCATAAGCTTCCCCAAACTTCCTCCACGAATCTCTATCCATGATCTTATCAGTCCATTGTCAAATATAAAAGATATTACTAATAAACAAATTATTTCAGGACTTATCGACTTAATCACGTTAGAAGAAGTAGTCTGGACCCAAGGACGAGGCCAGAACTTCATACGACGGAAGCTGACAGAGAAGGAAGATGGTTCGAAGTGGGAAGCGAGTGTTGCTAGCCGTAGGGAGTTGGTGGATACGCTGTCGTCTATGGACGATAAGTTGGCAGAGACTATAATACTGCAGGAGTCTTTGGATGATTTGGAGAATAAGGTAAGTTTCTTTATATCATTGCTTAAACAAGAGGTCTCTTTTACTCGACTACTTAAAAACTAACTCGCTCTTGCACATAACATTTTTACATTCAGAGAAAAAAATATAGTAAAAACACAGGTAGACACAGTGCATCAATACTACTAATATCAAGAGATGAATCCTTTCATTATTATAACATAAAGTTCCCCACCACGTCTGTCTGTTTGTGATAAACTCAAAAACTGAACGGATTTTTATGTCGTTTTCACCAATGTATAGGGTGGGTAATGAGGAAGGTTTTGGTGTATAATTTACGCGGGTTAATCCGCGGGGAAAAGCTAGTAAGCTATCATTCTCATCAATCAATCAATATGTATAAAATTCTTCCATTACTGGCTGAGTGACTGACAGATAACGCACAGCCAAAACAGGGCGTAGGAAGCTGAAATTTAGCATGTAGGTTCTTTAGGGAGTGTAGGGGAGCACTAAGAGAGGATTTCCCAAAATTCCCGCGGAAACAAAGTCCCTTGCTCATGCTAATAAAATAGTAAATTATAACATTTCTAGGAAATAGAAGCGGCCATAAGAAGATGCACTATCGCCATGACAGCCTTCCCCGTCCTATGCGGGAGCTCATACAAAAACATCGGCGTTCAGACTCTCATGGACGCCGTAGTGGCGTTCCTACCGACACCGCTACAATGCAATAAGCTGTATAGTTGCTTCGAAGGAGACCTTTCAGCCAGGGCCTTCAAAGTGCAACATGACGATCAGAGAGGAGTGCTGACGTTTCTGAGGCTGTATAGCGGAGAGATTAGCAGGAATCAGAAGATTTATAACCTTGGACGGGATAAGACTGAACAGGTATGTAACCTTTTTAATAACGCATTGAACTAGTGGTTCGCCGCGAACTTAGACCTCGCAGTGGGATTATTTCGGGATAAAAAACGGCTGAACCTATGTTGCTATTCCCGGTATCATTGCTACCCACGTATTCTTAAGATTTCATCGAAATTCATCCAGTACATTTTGCGTGATTGAGTAACAAACATCCTCACAAACTCTCATCTAAACATTTATAATATTAGTATGTTAGAAATTAGATATGATGAAGAAATAAGAGTACTTTAGTACTGCATCTTGATTGCACAAAAATCCTTAAAAAAAGGTATGTAACTTTCTTATTGTCAACGTTTCGACACTGTTACAAGATGTCCTGGTCACGACTGACATTTACCTGTCTACGTATTGCAAACACACGAACCGTGTCTGTCTGTTCGCGATAAACTGAGAAACTATTGAATGGAATTTTCATGCGGTTTTCACCTATCACACTTGATTAGCCGTGCAGTATTATAAGATGACTTAAAGAAAATCTGACACCAGTGTAATCTCTATATCACACTTGGTAAGAAAGAAATGTCCGATGGCGCCACTGGGCTGGTAGCCCCAATTATTTTTATTATATACTTACAATTTAGTAATATTTTCCAGACAGGTTCGCTGTACGTGGCTTTAGCGGACGAATACAAGCCAGTAGAGACCGTTACGGCGGGCAATATCGCTGTCGTCAGCTCACTCAAGGTAACATAATGTTTAAACAAGAGTATGTTTACACCAATACGTATTTGAAAATTTAAATTCGGCCGAAAATTTGATCAGATTGAGTGCGTATTTGTGAGCACCGTGTGTTGTTAGCCGGGACCGCCGACTAGTTTCACCGGCTGAGGCGTGGTCGGTTATATTTTTTGTAATTCATGCAATAAAAACTTTATTGCATGAATTACAAAAAATATGTACAAATGGACTTAACACCATATGGTATTCTCTATCCAGTAAACTATTAGACCAAACAGAGAGTAGTAAGGTGGTGCGATAAAGTGCAACGATTTAATATTAATTACTTACTCACAAATATACACTTTGAATATAGGTTTTGTAAAAAAAAAACAATTAAGTACCTACTTATTCACACGTACTAATACAAAAAAAAATTGTGTTACCAATTTTTTTTTATTATTATTCAGGCGACAATGACCGGAGACCTAATAACCTCCACCCAATCATCCAGCAACCGCGCCAAAAGCAAACTGTCGTCAATGGTCACCGACAGAAGCAAAGTGGACGAGCTGATGCTGCCCAGCGCCCGGCAGAGATTGCAGGCTTTAGATTCGGAACCTAATGATGAAGAGTTGGCTGAGGTGCTTCTAGGAATTGGTGAGGGGTTTCTACTTACCTAAGTATTCAATATTTGCAGAATTACCACTAATTTTAAAAATCCTGTAATCCTGTAAGTATTTATAAAATTGTAAGGTCAATCGCCAGGGATAGAGATGTTGGAAGGTGTCAAGGGAAGTTTTAGCCCAGCAATGGGACACTAACAGTTAGAAAAAAGGTAGATGAACCTTGGTTTCCAAGTATCTAATGGCCGCTTGAGAAAGTTATAAAAATAACAGAGGTCCTAATGTAGACCCTTGAGGAACACCTTTTTATATAACAGTATTAGCTTGGGTTAGCCCGTGTGGAGTCCTATCCTTCAATATTTTAAGAAAATGCTGGCTGATAGAAGCAAAGTGAATGAGCTGATGCTGCCCAGTGCCAGGCAACGGCTGCAGGCTTTGAATGAATGAATGAAAATTTTATTTGAAAGCTTAGCACACACATGCTTATAAGTAGGTACTTAAATCTAAAACTAAAACTAACAATACACAGATTCAGCAAGTGTGCGCTGCAGCAATTCAAAAAGGCCATAACTCAGTGAAAATCTTTGCTCACAGCTATGATGAGCAAAGCACTGGTTTTCTGCTATGGCCTGATTGTTAGCCGACTCAGTATTTCTACGCTATTACATTATACAAGCACAACACAGCACAGCGATCAAGCACATAATAAAACGAGATTAATTTAGTATAAACCAAGAGATAAATAAATATAGATACATAAATATTGAAATTGTAACGCAATAAATAATACTTATAAGTCATGTCCAGTGTTATAGATGTAGTTGTCATGTGAATGTTGTCATGTCCGTTGTTATAAAAGTACACATATTTATAGCATTAAATGGCAAAATCCGTTACCAACCAACCACGCGGTATACCTAATCTTTGTTTAGTTAATAGTGACTCTTTGAAAAGTTTTTTAAAAGAATATTTGGACGTTGAATTTCTTATAGGTGGAGGAATATTGTTCCAGCATTTGGTTGCTAGGTAACGGAAGCTGCCGGCGAAAGCTGCAGTTTTGTGACAATAACCTGCTAATATAGGCAACTTAATTTAGCTCCGCGGGTTTTTCGAGTACCATATCTTTGGTGAAATGCTGATACCCTTAATTTGGAAAACAGATATTTGGGTTTTTTAAATTTTAACACGTTAAACAGGAGAGATGCAAGGTGCAAGTGTCTTCTGGACTCCATATTCAAAGTAGAAGCTGCGTTCAAGTAAGGTGATATATGACTTCTAGGTGGTATGTTGTAGCAGAAGCGACAGCAAGCATTTTGCACTCTCTGTACTAGGCGACGCGACTTAGCCAACATTCTAGGTCCATAGATAAGATCACCGTAATTTAGACATGATAGAACCAATGATTCACAAAGCATGACCCTAACGGTTTGGCTTAGTAGATGTCGAATGCGATATAATATTTTAAGACGGTAAAAACAGGACTTTACCAAGTTAGCGTGTTTTTCAAAGCGTAATTGGCTATCGAGAAGTATTCCTAAATTTTTTGCCTCTTCGACCCGTACAATCTCGTTGTTGCAAACTTTGATCGACACGTCGGTAGCAAGAATTTTAGAAATTTGACATTTTGAGCCTAAAATAACAAATTTTGATTTACTAGGATTTAGAACCAGTCCGTTTCTATCAGCCCAATGAGCCACACTATCCAGATCCTCATTAATATGAGACACTGCCACGTCAAAGTCTTCCGGTTTAGCAGAGATGTACAATTGAACATCATCTGCATATAGGTGATATTTACAATATTTAATACTCCTCACAAGATCCGCACCATAAAAAAGAAGAGGGCCGAGAATTGATCCCTGAGGAACCCCACGATCAATAGATTTTGAGTCAGAGAAGATGTATTTTCCGTCTTCCTTTCTAATTTTTACTCGCTGGGTTCGACCTTGAAGGTAATTATCAAACCAAGCGAGGGAACTCTGTTCAACCCCATAGTAAGAGCTTGGAAAGTAGTAGAGGTACCAGAATGCAGTCAAAGGCGCGCGAGAAATCCAACAATGCCTGACAAGTGCCCTTACCGGAATCTTGTTCGGATAATATATTGTCGACAACATCCAACAGCGCGGTGACGGTGCCCATTCCTTTTCTAAAACCTGACTGATAAATCGGCAAAATGTCATTAGCCTCAATATATCTACAAAGTTGCAAGTAAACTGCCCTCTCAAGCACCTTTGAAAGATAAGGCAAGATACTTATGGGTCTAAGGTCCTTAGGTTCGGCGGGATTACCTACCTTAGGTAACGGTGTGACGATTGCCGACTCCCATATACTAGGTACCTTTCCAGAAACCAGGGATTTATTAATTATGTGAGTTAAAACAAGTAAGGTTCGGGGGAGTGTCAGAAGAATCATATCTCTGCTAATACCATCGTCTCCTACAGCATTATTGGTAATAGACATGATGAGCTTTGCGATATCTTCTTCAGGCTTTAGATTCGGAACCTAATGATGAACAGTTGGCTGAGGTGCTTCTAGGAATTGGTGAAAGCTTCTACTTAACATTTGAGATAGTAGTAAAAATAACAGAGGTTCCAATGTAGATCCTTGAGGAGCACCTTTTTATGTAACAGTATTAGACCTTGGGTTAGTCCATGTGGAGTCCAATCCTTTAATATATTAAGAAAATGCTGGCTCATAGAAGCAAAGTGAATGAGCTGATGCTGCCCAGCGCCTGGCAGCGGCTGCAGGCTTTAGAGACGGAACCTAGTGATGGGGACGCTTCTAGGGATTAGTGAGGGCTTTCTACTTAACATTCTCAGGTTTTCCTCCAATTTCTAGAAGAAATCAGAGGAGGTTTTTGCCCAGCATTGGGACACTAATAACTTACTATCACAATACAATAATACAAAATACATTATTGCATACTAGTTATACACATAGTAGGTATACCATAAAGTAAACTTAAAAAAGGCGGCCTTATCGCTGTAAGCAATTTCTTTCAGGCAACAATTTGAGAATTGCTTGAAGACGAAACATATAAAGTCTCTCGCCGCGACTGTCTGGTCGCGGTAAACTCAAAAACTAGTGGACAATAAACAAATAAATGTTTCTTCCAGGCACAACAATCCCAGAGCCGGTTTTCGTGTGCTCCATAGAGCCGCCCAGTGCGGCCTTCCAGTCCGCGCTGGAGACTGCATTGGCTGAGCTGCAGAGAGAAGACCCCAGTCTCAGGGTGTCTGTGGACACCGACAGTGGACAGATGGTGCTGGCAGGTGAGGAACCGTCAACTGTTTGTGGCCAGGCCCACCAGGTGATCATGTGGTCCATCTCTGCCTTCCAGATAGATAGATTTCATTTATTCATCTATCTATCTACCAGTCCGCGCTAGAGACTGCATTGGCTGAGCTGCAGAGAGAAGACCCTAGTCTCAGGGTGTCTGTGGACACTGACAGTGGACAGATGGTGCTGGCAGGTGAATTTGCAATAGTTGACCAAAAAATCCCTATAAAGTGTAGCCGATAATTTGAAACAAAAATTCTAAAAATTCGACAGGATGAGATGAAAATAATATGCATGTCTAAACAATGTAAAAACAACAGAAATACGTTGAGATTAAAAGATCTTGATTTCTTTCTGTGGTAAAAACTATGAGCTATCTTAAATATGTATATGAACATTGAATAGAATAGAATCCGTTTATTTCTTAGATATAAAACAACACAACAAAAATAAAAATACAAAAAAGAATTAAAACATGCCGACAACATCATCTTCATCTAACAATACTCTACAAAATGGGGTACACGGAAATGTTGTCATGGCGTCAGTTTGTGCTGTGTAGGTATCCAAGAAAAGGAGCTATGCAAGTTGCATTTGCGATAGCTCGTACAAAATCATACTTCATATTATCATACCAATATTATAAATGCGAAAGTTTGGATATGACTTTGTGAGTTTGTGAGGATGTTTGTTACTCAATCACGCAAAATCTACTGGACGGATTTCGATGAAATTTAGAATACTGGTAGAAAAATACCGTGTATAGCACATAGAGTACTTTTTATCCCGAAATTCCGGTGGTGCGGCTAGTATGTATGTATATAGATATGTCTTTCTTTTTAGGCATGGGCGAACTCCACCTAGAAATAATAAAGGAACGCATCATCCGCGAATACAAGATAGACGTGGAACTGGGCGCGTTACAGATAGCGTATAGAGAGTCGCTGGTGGGCTGTGGGAGACATTCGTTATCTGTGGACAGGAAGATCGGGGGGGCGCGGCAGCTGGTCAAGGTGGAGATGTCCGCTAAGAGTGTGAAGGGGGTCAGCCAGGATAAGATACTCAGGTAAGTCCATATTACTATACAGGGTGTAAAATCACGTCCGACATAGCCGTTACGTATGCATAGGGTACCCTAATTAAAGTCACTTCAGAGTAAAAATTTGACTGGGAAAAATCCTAATCCTAACTTGTTGAGTAACTTGAGTTTGTTTGTTTGTTACCTCTTCACGCTTTATCTACTGAACCAATCTTCCTGAAATTTCGCATACACATAGCTGGAAGTACGGAAAAGAACATATGGTACCTTTCATCCCGGGAAAAAGCACTGTTCCCGTGGGAAATTCACGCGGGCGAAAGCTAGTAATCAATAAATTAGATATCAATAATAATAATAAATAATCAAAATCAGTGTATAGCGCGGCCGCTGCATGGTGTCAATGACCGCGCGGGGCGGTGAGTGCGTGCGGCAAAGGCGGCCATGCGTCTAATCAGCTGTCGATAGGCACTATTCATTGCTTGTTTAAAACTTAAGCATTGGTTTTGATGGGGAATTCTTTGAAATTATAATGAGATTTCTTAGTATGAAATGACGATTACATGAGAAATTTTACAAATCTGCAAAAAAATTGAAATTTTCAATTCAACTTTGAACCTCATTATCTCGGAAACTACTGATTACCCAGGCATGGTTTCTTGGAGGAAAATGTTCATATTAATGAGGAGATTACGTGGGTTTCGGCTATGTCGGAGGTCATTTTACACCCTGGATACTTATGATCAATACATATAATAAAACTGTAACTGGTTTGTGTCTGTACATTGGAGATATTTAAGAAAATAAACTATTAGGGGTCTTCATAGGGCCAATAGAAGCCAAACCTTTTATTTTAAACGGTTTTCACTGTATTGTTGAAGGTCTAACTTAAAATCTGACGTAAGTTCCATCTTGATACGCCGCTTAGAACCTGAGATATAAACAATAGTTATTTACGCGCGGATGAAGTCGCGGGCACAGGCTAGTAATAAATATATCCATACTTTACATTATAAATGTGAAAGTGTGTTTATTTTTATTTAAGGTTAGGTAATTCGGGATAAAACTTGCTCAGTTAATGATTTATTAGCTGTAGTCGATAATTTAAATAATAAAGGCCTTAGTCCAGCAGTGGATGTCTTTAGGCTGAGAGAGAGAGAGAGAGAGAGTCGATAATTTATTAGGCAATGGCAAACCACTCCTACTATTGCCAATAAGTCGTTGTGTGTTTCATTCCACATAACGACCACGACCCTCAGCCATGAGGAAAAACGACTAAAGGAGGAGGAATTCGAGATGATTGTGGGCTTTAGGTATTCTAGAATTTGATTTAGTCAACAAAAGACTATTCGAAATAATGGCTAAATATAAAAATGACGACATTCAAAAAATATAGATTCAAGATTCAAGTTTATTGCAAGCCACAAGTTCAAAGTTGTTATATAATAATATAGGTACAAGTGACGCCCTGCAAGGGCACAGCAAACATGAGGGCAACTAGTTGCCAATTTACTTATAAATTAATTATTTCTAATTTATTATATGATTTTGTATACCTATTAGAGAAATCAAAGTGAATCTACAATTTATCATCGAAATACTCAGAAATTTCGTAGTAGCTTTTATTTATGAGGATTTTTTTTAGATTTTTTACAAATATTGAGTATTTTTCTATATTTTATAACTGATTAGGGACGTGGTTGTATATTTTAATAGCCGTATAATGGGGGCTGTTTGAAACTAGTTTCATGGTAGTGAAGGGTTTTAATTTGTATCTATCCGTATACCATAAAAAATCGTTTAGTGATACTTCCACGGTTGGGTGACAAACCTAAAGTAAGGCCAATTTAATAGGCCATATTTGACAATATGGTTATCTCTTTTTCACTTTCTTACTCAGAAAGAGACGTAAGCCATCAGATAGCTGATCAGAAAGTGAAAAAGAGATAGCATATAATGTCAAATATGACCTATTATAATGGCCCCACTTTAGATTATGGTATCGCTCCCTTAGTAGTGACAAGTATACACACACACAACCAAATATTATAAGATTTAACTTGTCAACAGACTAAGCAAGACGCCGGAGAGCGCGGCCAACTTGGCGCATCTCCATCCGCGCAGCCTTTCTGCTATCACGCGGGGGACGCTGGCGGCGTTACAGCACGGACCCAAACTCGGATGCCCGGTAATTAAAAAAAAAGTTGGCCGTCAGGGCGCCCGGCAGATGTGAAACAAATGGGGATCGTGGCACGACGCTATTATGCCATGTTCTGTCACGGCATTTGAGTCGATTTTACTGCCAAGCTAGATGATGTTTTAAACCAAAAATTTGCGTCCACTTGCGTTCGTAGGCGCTTTTTTTTTGCTGTAAATAGTGTAAAAACTAACTTTTTGGTATTTAATATTAGGCTATAAGGACATATAATAATATTCGGGAAGACTTCTTTAAAAGGTTCTAAAATTTTTATATTACATACATCATATTTACATTGAAGCAAATGGTGAAACTTCTCCATTATAATTTCCAAAGTCGTTACTCGAGTAATGGCACCGACAAGAGCATAGAGCTCTCAAATAGCAAGAAGAAGATCCTATCAGCGATGTATTAAAAAAATAAAAATAAAAATAATTTATTACAGGCACAGAACCCAATCTTCTTCTTATTCCCTTTCTATCCAACTGATTTTCTGCATCCTTCTCCAGCACCACATCTCATTACGTATACTACGAAATATGCAATGAAAGTCGCAAACTAAAATTGTGCGTAATTGTGTGTGTGTAACTAATTGTAAGCAAAAGACATATTTCTTGCAGATGGTGGATACGCAAGTTACGCTTCACTGGTTCGAGGTGGGCCGCGGCACTTCGGAGTCCGTCGTGGCTTCTACCGTTGTGCAGTGTTTGAGAAAAGTGAGTCTATCAACTGCATATTTATCTATTATCTATTTCAACCTATTGAGCAAAAATTTTAACTACCTTCTAAAGTGGATAGTTATGAAAATTGAATATGAAGTTAGTAGCACCACGTGATAATTTTATAAAATTCTCAAAACATTTTTTAATTTATTTCTGTCACTTACGCTTAAGTTTCTACGTTCAGCGGTTTAGTCTTGGTGCTCCCACAATGGCAGTAATAGAATTTTATATAACATTTGCGGTCTCTTTTTCTCATTAACTTGTAACATAAGTGTGTTATATGACATTTTATGCCACTGCCAGTGTGGGAGCACCATCTCTGCTTTGAAATCCCAATCAGTCAGCGTTAAATTTTAGTATAGACTAGCTGTCGCCCGCGGCTTCGCCCGCGTGAGTTTCGCTTAGATGAAAAATCTTTTTGTGTTCCAAACTGTAGTAACCTAAACTCCAGTACTCAACATTGCAGCCATTTGGTTATCCCGTGTCCCACGGGAATATATGTTGATAAATGGGAACAAATGTTCTAAATCTTCAATATTTATACGTCAGTAGAAAATGCTCATCAGGTTGAACGACTTTTGCTAAGGCGCCATTTCCATATATGTAATAGTGTAGCTGGTCTCTTGGAGTTAGTTCTTCATCAGATGATCCTGATCTTCGATTTTTATACGTCAACAGAAAATGCTCGTCAGATTGATAAACTTTTGCAAAGGTACCATTTTCATATTTCTTATAGTTTAGCTATTCTGTTATGGTTCTTCATCAGGTGTTCCAGTTTTCAAGATCAATTATAGCCTATATGTTGCCCAGGCTTAATAGCTATACAACAAAAAAAGTTTCATTCAAATCCGTCCAGTAGTTTTTGCGTGAAACGCGTACATACATACAGACAGACAGACAGACAGACAGACGGACAGACAGACAGACAGACAAGAAATTCCGAAGAAATATTTTTGCTTTCCATTATTCTTTTTAGGTGTCCCTCTATCCATTTCAGTTAAAAATACTAAATGTACAGACAAAATATTTTTACTGTTTTATTATATGTATAGATGAGGGGCAATAAATGGACCACTGGGGTCTATTTACTGCCTTTACTTTTAGTCCGGTCATTCTATGTAATCAATGTATGGGGAAGAAAAACTAACTCATAAAGTTTTGAAACTTGTGTGACATATACCTTCGGTTGTGGTGTTCAACGCTCACTACCCTCCCCTGCCCTCCCCCTGACGCTACCCCCCCCCTTTACTCTGAAATGTGTCCCCTTTACCGGATTTTTCACTTTTTCTCGAAAACTATTGTAGATACGAAAAAGGTGTCAAAGGCAAAGATGATCATTATTAAATTCTTAATAAAATATGTTCCATGTCTCATTTTGATAGACTTGACGGTTTACCAGCTAAAAGTTGTGTTTGGGGCACATGTTGTGAAAATGTACCTAAAAAGAGGGGTATTGTTGCAGTTTTACTATTATATCTCGAAAAAAACCCAAAATTTCGAAAACATAGTACTATTAAAAGTTTTAGAACATAAAATTCTGCGTTTAATGGGACTAAATACATATATTTTGGACCACTCTGTCTTATATACTTGTGCTCATCGAAATTGCACAAATCCCACAGATATTTTAAATGCGAAAGTTTTGATGTATGTTTGATCCTCAACTACGCAAAATCAACTGGACGGATTTCAATGAAATTTCATATACTGCTAGAAAAATACTGGGTATAGTACATAGGGTACTCATTATTCCGAAATTCCTACGGGAGTAGGGCCCCGAGGCGCAGCTAATATAGCATTTTTCATAGGTATGGAAAACTTGCTACGCCCCGGGGCTCCGCTCAGTTGGGAATTTTGGGATAAAAATTATCTTATGTGATTTTTCAAGTCTTTCTCTATTTGTGTACTAAACTTCGTCGAGATCCGTCCAGTAGACTTCCTGTGATTGAGTGACAAAAATTTCAAGTTTGTATGGGAACTTCATCATTTATGATAATATACTAGATGCGCCCCGAGGCTTCGCTCCTGTGAGAATTTCAGAAAAAAAGTAGATTATATGCATTTTTAGGTTTAACTCTACTTGTGTACAAATTTTTGTTGAAATATGCCCGGTAGATTTTGTGTAATTGAATAACAAACATACATCCGAGACATCCAAACGTAAAAAAAAGTATGTTTGTTACTCAATTATACAAAATCTACCGAGCATATTTCGACGAAAATTAGTAGACGAGTAGAGTTAAACCTAAAAATGCATATAATCTACTTTTTATCTGAAATTTTCACAGGAGCAAAGCCTCGGAGCGCATCTAGTATATATTATCATAAATGATAAAATTCCCATACAAACTTGACATTTTTGTCACTCGATCACACGAAGTATACTGGACGGATCTCGATGAAGTTTAGTACACAAATAGAGAAAGACTTAAAAAATCACATAAGATAATTTTATCCCGCAATTCCCAACTGAGCGGAACCCCGGGGCGTAGCAAGTTTTCCATACCTATGAAAAATGCTATATTAGCTGCGCCTCGGGGCCCTACTCCCGTAGGAATTTCGGGATAAAAAGTAATCTATGTGCTATTCCCAGTATTTTTCTACCCGTGTACCAAATTTCATCGAAATCCTTCCAGTAGATTTTGCGTAGTTGAGTATCAAATATACATCTAAATTTTCACATTATCAATATCTGTGGGATTTGTGCAATTTCGTTGAGCACTAGTATTGGACCGAGTGGTCCAAAATATATGTATTGAGTCCCATTAAACGCAGAATTGAATGCTCTAAAACTTTTAATAGCACTATGTTTTTGAAATTCTGGGTCTTTTTCGAGATATAATAGTAAAACTGCAACAATACCCCTCTTTTTAGGTACATTTTCACAACATGTGCCCCAAACACAACTTTTAGCCGGTAAACCGTCAAGTTTTCAAAATAAGACATGGGACATATTTGATTAAGAATTTAATAAGGATCATCTTTGCCTTTGACACCTTTTTCGTATCTGTAATAGTTTTCGAGAAAAAGTGAAAAAACCGGTAAAGGGGACACATTTCAGAGTAAACGGGGGGGTAGCGTCAGGGGGAGGGCAGGGGAGGGTAGTGAGCGTTAAACACCACAACCGAAGGTATATGTCACACAAGTTTCAAAACTTTATGAATTAGTTTTTCTGAAAACATAGAATGACCGGACTATTTTAAAACATTACAGTTACAGTCTGTTGGTTGATAGCCCAAGTTTTTTAAAGAATCACAAACACAATAATATTGCAGGTATTCCAAGAAGCAGAATCAGTGCTACTAGAGCCGGTGATGTCATTGGAAATAGTGTGTCCTGAGAGTCACAGCGCGAGAGTCATGGCTGACCTGGCGAGGCGGCGCGCCGATTTACATCACGTGCAGCTGAGGAACCAAAATAAGGTGAGGAAATAAACAAAATGAGGAAGAATTAGTACAGGGCGAGAAAGTAACAAAATATGGTGAGAAAATTGGTAAAATATGGTGAGAAAATTGGTAATAAATTATGAGAAATGGTGAGAAACCATTAGAAATAGTATGTCCTGAGAGTTACAGTGCGAGAGTCATGGCTGATCTGGCGAGGCGGAGCGCCGATCTACATCACGTGCAGCTGAAGAACCAAAATGAGGTAAGGAAATAAACAAAATAAGGAATAATTAGTATAGGGCGAAAAAGTATCAAAATATGGCGGGAAATTGATAATAAATTATGAGAAACGGTGAGAAACAATTAGAAATAGTATGTCCTGAGAGTCACAGTGCGAGAGTCATGGCTGATCTGGCGAGGCGGAGCGACAATCTACAACACGTGCAGCTGAGGAACCAAAAAAAGGTAAGGAAATAAACAAAATGAGGAAGAATTAGCACAGGGCGTGAAAGTATCAAAATATGGTGAGAAAATTTGCAAAAAAAATTAGAAATGATGAGAAACCATTAGAAATAGTTTGTCCTGAGAGTCTCTACTGGCAGACCTAGCGAGGCGCATGGATCTACATCACGCGCACATGAGGAACCAAAATAAGGTAAGGAAATGAAATAAAATGAGGAAGAATTCGTATAGGGCGAGAAACTGTCAAAACAAGGTGAGAAATGGTAATCAATTAAGAGAAATTGTGAGAAGTCATTAGTCACACGTGAGGAAATATAAAATTATGACAAAATAATGTGAGATATCATCAATTTAAGATCAAAATTTCAATTTATTCTCATATTTATTTTATTTTTATACAAAGTTCATCTTTGATAAAACTTGCCCTTAAAACTTGTCAAAACTAGCTTGCTGGCGTGTAACCATTGCCAAAGTCAAAGTCAATTATTTATATTTATATAGGCTTAATAATAGCATTTATAAATCGTCACATTCTTGTTTTTTAGTTAGTTGACGTCATAAAATTACTTAAAGCTAAGGTTACCACCGCCATTGTTTCTCTCCACAGGTAATAGAGTGCCTAGCGCCACTCTCAGAGCTTTTAGGCTACTCGTCCACCCTCCGCTCGCTGAGCTCCGGCCTCGCCACCTTCAGCATGGAGTTCCATTCCAACCGACAGATGGCGCCACACGACGAGGAGAAAGCCATTCGGAACGTCACGGGATTCTAATAGTTCGAGTTCCTACCTGTGTCACATGAGTTTATAGCTACTGACTCTTGTATGGTAGTTTTCTCATAGTCCACCAACTGCTTCCGGTGAAGGAAAACATCGTGAGGAAACCTACTGCACATTGGCTGTTTAGTTTACTAGTGTGTATACGGCTACTGCCACTAGATGGCGGTAGTTGTAAAAGTCATGTCTTTAGGCGACTTGAATAAAATCTGACACCAGTGTTAGTAATAATACACTCGATAAGAAAAAAAGAATAGTTCTAATACCTAATACTTAGTTCTCGAATACCTTTAGTTTGCTAGAGGTTTGAAAACACCATGGCGTTGTCAATGTGGTATTAAATTTATCATCTGTTGTTACCAATAAATATAAAGTTCTTTCGTTACTGACAGACAACGCACAGCCAAAACTACTGTGCGTAGGCATTTGGCGAAGTTCAATGTATCATTGAACATACGATTCTGCAACTAATTCACATTATATTATTATTTATTAATTTGTGCAAAATAATTGTAAATAAAGATTTTTTTAAGTTTACATCGTCTTTTTATTTTTATTTTATGTAATGGAAATATAAATAAAAAAGTACGTGACATAATTTATATAAATTAAATAAATTTAACACGAAAATATCACGGTTGACTCTCGAATTTATCACAGTGTTTACACCGCCTGTAAAAGAAATAAATCATAACTGGATGAGGCCAACTTATGGACAGGTCATCATCATATGTTGCCGAGATATATTTTTTTTTTAAATATTAAAGATGGGTTTGCTCTTGACCACAATCTTTCCGAGGACAGAGATGAGGTTTACTATGTAGCCAAAAGCAGCCTATCTATACATATAATAAAACAGTAAAAATATTTTATCTGTACATTTAGTATTTTTGACTGAAATGGATAAAGGGACACTAAAAAGAATATTAGAAAGCAAAAAATATTTTTTTGGAATTTCTTGTCTGTCTGTCTGTTTGTATGTATGTACGCGTTTCACGCAAAAACTACTGGAAGGATTTGAATGAAACTTTTTTTGTTGTATAGCTATTAAGTCTGGGCAACATATAGGCTATAACAGATTTTGAAAACTGGAACACCTGATGAAGAACCTTAACAGAACAGCTCAACTATAAGAAATATGGTTATGGTACCTTTGCAAAAGTTTATCAATCTGACGAGCATTTTCTATTGACGTATAAAAATCGATGATCAGGACCATCTGATGAAGAATCCCAAGAGACCAGCTACACTATTAATTATTAAATGAAATGGAAATTTTATTATATGTATAGATGGAAATGGGGCCTTAGCAAAAGTCGTTCAACCTGATGAGCATTTTCTACTGACGTATAAATAGACAGGACACGGGATAGGATAAAGAGGGACTCGGGGTGGGAGTGGTGGTACACGGGAAATTGTAGATAACGAGCAGACGAAGATCGTTTATTGAATGAAGGATCACTTTTGATTAATTTTAACACCGCGACAGTACTAAGAGTACTTAATACATTCCCGCAGGACCCGGGTAACCAAATGGTTAAAATTTTGAGTATACTGGAGTTTAGGTTACTACAGTTTGAAACACAAAAAGATTTTTCATCTAAGCGAAACTTACGCGGGCGAAGCCGCGGGCAACAGCTAGTTCACTCTAAGTTTTGAAGAGAGTCAATTTATATTATACTTTATCGGACAACCCACGACTAGAGCCGCGGTTTCTCGCATTACACTTAGTCAATAGTTTTTAGTCAAAAACGAGTCTACGTCTTTTTGAAAGGCCGGCAACACTCTTGTGATACCCCTGGTGTTGCAGTTGTCTATGGGCAGCGGTGATCGCTTACCATCTGATGACCCGCTTGCTCGTTTGCCATTCTATGTTATAAAAAAGTTCTAGTTTAGTTTAACATGGGGACTATAGGGTACTAACAGCATGAATCAAAAAGAATAGCAGCAACTTAAATCAAGTTAACAAGTTACAAGTATAGCAAATTTTTGTTGTCAGTGGGGCGTTATAGCGCGGCAGGGTAGAGAGCCACACCCCCCGCAAGAGACTGCCCGCCGCTCGGATCTGTGCCGTAGCTAAGTTCGAGCCCGCCATTGTATTTGATTCTATCTCATTGTATCAAGGAAGAAGTCACTCCTCTCTGGCCCGGAACAGCGTGTCAAGCTCGTCCAGCAGCGTGTCGTGCTGGAAGGCTAAAACTAACAGAAAAGCACTAAGTAATTTCTGTTACTTACATGAGTATGGATAAGGCTAACGCTATGTACAATTGCACACTGCACAGCTGATCTTGCTGACGCACTTTTGGAGCTGCAGTTTCTCGCAATACTAGGTCTAGTCAGTAGTCCAGTAGAATCTAGCAGGGAGCTATACCTACTAGAGACGTCACTCCTCTCTGGCCCGGAACAGCATATCGAGATCATTCAGCAGCGTGTCGTGCCGGAAGGCTAAAACTAACAGGAAAGCACTAAGTTCTTTGGATAAGGTCATATATGGTTTGCACAGCTGATCTTGCTGTCGCACTTCTGGAGCTGCTCCTAATACACCTAGTCTAGTCAGTGGTCTAGTAGAAACGAGACTATACCTACTAGAGAAGACGTCACTCCTCCCTAGCCCGGAACAGCGTGTCCAGCTCGTCCAGCAGCGTGTCATGCCGGAAAGCTAAAACTAACAGAAAAGCAGTTCTCTGGATAAGGCCATGTGATCTTGGTGACGCACTTTTGGAGCTACGTTTCTCCTAATACACCTAGTCTAGTCAGTGGTCTAGTAGAATCTGGCAGGGAGCTATACCTACTAGAGACGTCACTCCTCCCTGGCCCGGAAAAGCGTGTCCAGCTCGTCCAGCAGCGTGTCGTGCCGGAACGCGACCCGCACGTCCGGCACGTTGGTGCGCGTGATGTCGTTCCCGGCCGGGCCCTCGTGCATGTACTCCTGTCCGAGCCAGTACTGCTTCATCTGTCACATTCATGTACAGCTGCTGTTATAAGTTGGTGGCAGGGTTTGTTACGGGTTGATACCGGTACAAAATTCTCATAAGTACCGGAAAGTAACGGTACTTTTCTGGAGTTTATATGGAAAATTTGGTACCGGTATTAAGCCCTGGCGGTCATTCATGTCAGAAGACACCACAGTGATAAGGCAAAGGGAAGCTATTTGTCCTAGCTTCCAGGAAGAAGAGACTAGTTACCATCCTCTAGAATGTCCTGCATACGCTGCAACCAGAAGAGAGATCTTAGGATCAGATATCCTTTCTGACACTGATCTGAGTGACATAAAATTAGGGCAGTTATTAAAATTCTGCAAAGACACTATTAGATTTTTATGATGGTGGGAGCTGGCGCGGGACCGGAGACGCTGGCGTGCTCTTGTGTTGGAGGCCAAGACTCATTTTGGGTCACTGAGCCCGGATAGTAAGTAAGTAAGTACTTTTAGATTTAGCGGTCGCCATCAATAAAGAGTTACCAGCAGTTACCTTAATACGAGTCTCGAGGAACTGAAGGTAAGTATAAAGGTCCCAGAATGGGAGCATCACCCAACTTCTTACAGATCAAACAAAACCTGCCATCAACTCAAAGAAGTACTTATAAACAAGCCTTAAGGAGTTTGGTACTTCCTCAGCCAAGCCAAGGTCGCTCAAGATCTGCCATTAACATAAGAATAAGGAATATAACTTCACATTACATTTTTCACTTATATCTTCCACCCAAAGGTTGGCTGGACGAAATTGCATTTGCGATAAGCCCCGCCTTTGCGCTCATTTAGGTATTTACTTTTGTCACTACTTTGTATGTTATTTTCTGTAAATGGTGCAATAAAGTGTTGATCTATCTATCTAACCTCATGCGGGAACCCTGACTGCAGCACGGAGTTCCTCGCGAGCTCGCACATGTCGCACTGGCTCAGCTTCCACGCCTGCGCCGCGATGCTGTACTCCTCCATCAGCGGTTCCTGTTTCATCAAGAACAATTTACCAAGTTATTATATTTTCAATGGATGATCCTATTGCTGGGTAAAAGTCTCCCTCTTTTGTTTCCACTTATCCTTTCACAGCAGTGGGATGACATAGGTTAAATAAAAGAAAGGAGGTGGTAATCATTAGCACCTGGAAAGGACGAGAGACGAGAAAAAGAACTAGGTAGTACACAGTTTGAAAAATTGTGTCTATCACAAGTCTATCAGCAAGTGCATCGTATAACAGGATTCAAGTATTGCGTATACATACTCAAATTATCACGCCTATTTCCCGCGGGGTTAGATTCCCTAATCTGGATTTATTCAAAGTGCTAGGTAGCTGAAAGACCTTTATTAGATTACATGAGGACTCTAGATACAGGAAAATCTCGGCCGTTTGGACATCATTCGGACTTGACCTGAAAAGTCCTTCTGCTTTAATTTATTTTATAAATTGAAACGTCACCCGTGTGAAGTGGAACTGCAGCGGGTCGTCAGTGCTGAGCGTGACCGGGAGCCCCCTGGCGAAGTAGTCGGGCATCGGGTTGCGGTGGTAGCGCAGGAACAGCGAGTTGTTGCTCAGGGGGGACATCGCGATGAAGATCTGAGAGAGATAGTACAGGTACTGCTGTGCTGGTGTCTGTTGGGAAGAGACCAAGGTATTAGGGTGATTGCAGTATTCTTCTTCTTGTTTAAGAGAAGTGTTCTTCTTTATTTAAGAGCTTTGGTTGAGTATTCGCCAGGCCTCTCTATATGCATTTTTACAAATTAATAATTTGAAAATTACAACTACGAGTATTACCATTTCGACGCACAATACCAACAACGTCTAGGTACAACTACTTTACCACCGGGAGATATATTTATCATAAGCATATCTACTCTGATTTGTGAAAAATAATCCAACAGTTTTATACATCACTGACTGTACGACCCGCATTTAACTGTCCGAAGAATCTTACAAATATTTTGCATTCTAATAGGATCTATATAAGATCTGACCTTTCGCAGCATCAGCCCGTGGGAGATGTTCTGTGAGAGCAGGAAGCCCGCGTTGAGATGGTTCGCCGGCCCTGCCTCGCCGCAATGTGGCCGGAATACAAACGTATTCAGCCCTTGCTCTCTGGAATACGACAAACTAGTCTCGAAAATTGGAAGTCATTGGAATTGAAAGCGTCTTTAAAAGTCTGACGCTCTTCTTTCAAAATGATCTCATGGATCTGAGGATAAAAATTTGGGATGTGGTACAAAGCACACACAAAGAAGAGGAATGAAAAAGGGAAGGACATTTGGATTCATATCGTGTTGGTAGCACGGAAGAACAGAGTATTGAAAGATGTGAAAGAAATTTACTTACGAGTATTGTCCTAAAAAGATTGCTATGGATGGACTTACCTTCTCAGTTTGTTGAGCACGGACATATTCGCGTACATATAGTAGAGGTAATACGAGTACGGGGGATTCTCCTCATCATCCCACTCTTCCGGAGGCTTCGTGCTCTCCGTCAGGTTTGGATTCTCAGGCTTGGTCTCGTCGTCCACGCTGTCGAAGCCGATCAGTTGCTGGGGACGCATCAGAATATCAATGGTCTAATGCTGGTCGTAAATTAGATTCAAGAGAGAGTTAAAATCCTCTCCAAAAATTCTTAACTATGGCAAAATTCAAGGAAGTTAAAGCCTTCCTTATAATATGTAAAACAGCTGGGCAAAGACCGTCCTTTTCGTCTTGGATAAATTAATTAAATCGAAAAAGGTTTTTAATTGCACAACCAACATTGATGTAGGTTCCGAAATGCTTTTCCGAATGGCTATGACTATAATAACCACGTAATGCATACCGTGAGAAATTTATGAAGATCAGGGTTGGAGGTCGGGTTGATGGAGACCTCGAACAGCGGGTCGAACATGTTGCTCAGAAACTCTTGGAAGTTCTTCAGTAGCTTCTTTATGCGATAGATATCACTATAACATAATCACAATATTAGTCCTGTTTATGAAAGTTTAAAAATGAGAATATTAAACGATATTGATTGACTTGAGTCCCTTTATGTCTGCTCTATGTTGAGTTGTTAATATCAGAAGATTATTTGCGAGACCTTTGACTTTATAAGCATAGGAATACAGCTTTCAGCTGTATGGAGTAAAATAATAAAAACATATCAATAGAAGCAAACCTTTAAAAAGCGCGTTACTAATCTATCTGCAACGATATCCCATCAATTCTCCTAACTTAACTTGTACATTGTTTTCTATGAAGTCACTTCCAAATAGTTGTTTGGGCTGGGTACACTTAAGATGAAGAAGTAGATAATGAAGAAGAAGTAAATAGGTAATGAATAAGATGAATTCCCACTCACAAAAGCCTCGGCACTTGCACCAGCCACCTGAGATGGGGGGAGTGCACATTGTTGTGCACCGCCCACGTGGCCAGTTTGGTCCACTCGTTCTTGTTCTTGCAGTAGATCGAGATCCGCGGCTCCACGTATATATATTTGTTCTCCTCTAGGTCTGCTATCACTTCCTTTAAGAGAAAAACTCCTTGAGAAATGTCGCAGTATATAAGAAGATGATATGATGATGTCCTCGACAACGTGTCTGTCGACGGCGACACCTTGTCAGTTTCTGGCCTGAGCTCAGTTGTGACTCGCAAACCCGAATTTGGTCTTACAGTAGAAGATAGAAGTAGTTCAGAATACTAACTATAAATCTATCCCTATAATCTTGCTCTAAAAAAATTTACTATGTTTTTGGATTTTCTTTATTCTAATTTAAGGACCGCTGTCTTAGTTATTATTATCTATGCTTCCCATCAGGCAAGATAGAGGTCAAAGGCGCTCAGATTTTTATTAAAAAATAAATGTAGAATGAAACATGCAACGCCTTCCTTGACATTAAATGGCCCTTATTCAAATCGAAACCCCAATTGAAGTCCGAACCACTCGATACTCAATTTAACTAATGGTTGGTTTACGCCGGGAAGAAACGGTTTCTGCCCTTTTATTCCCGGGGCGTCTTTAGCACTTTAAGGGGTCACCAACTGTGATGGACTTATCACAGATGGTGACCCCTATAGTGAGTGATAAGAAGGTGTATTATAAGTTTTACCTTGATAATATTAGCGAAGTATGTGCCGTTCATATAGTTGTCAGTCTTGAGGAAGACTTCTCTGAGACTGCTCTCGCCCACCGGGTTGTACTTTGCGTTGAATCTGTCGAAGCGGTGGAACGTGTTGCGGTCCTGATAAGTAAAATATTTTATGGAACCACCCAAATGTTAACTTATAAGTAGGCACTTAAGGTAGGATTTCTACTAGGTATTATGGGATGCGCATGGATGCAGGCAGCGCAGGACCGGTCGTTGTGGAAATCCTTGGGGGAGGCCTTTGTCCAACAGTGGACGTCTTTCGGCTGAGAGAGAGAGAGATTATGGATATCCGAGCTTCAAGTCCAAAACAAACTTGCGAACGACCATGATTTCTTATGAACAATCAACATGCTTTTTTGGTAAAATTTATATTCTCTCGGTCAATAACTATTCGAATCACAGAACTGAAGAAATTCGTAGTTATTAAATTTCTTACCGCATGAACATCTAGGATATCCACATTGAGATCGTACGCGTCCAGTTTCATGTTCTCGAACACGGTCTTCAGCGTGACGGGCACGCCGTTCTGGACGGCCACGATCTCGTTCGCGTTCTGCCGGAGGGTCCTCTTGATGAAGCGCAGTAAGTGCTTCTGGTTCATGCACGAGGCGGCGTGGATGTGGGTGTCCACCTTTCTGGAGAGTTGGGCAAGATTCACTAATGTATCGGTTTTGTATATCATAGCGACTGAAATGCAGCAAAGACGTGCGACTGGAATCCAAATCCAAAAATTATAAATGATGCCTCAATATATAGAAGAGATAAAAGGGTAGGCTACAGAACTGGTTAAATCCAATTTGCAAGATTTGACTACATATACAACCTGCTTCTGGGTAAGCTCGCTACACCTAGACCTCATCTCTGCCCTCGGGCAAGATGTAGTCAAGAGCAAGTTAAACTATTGATATGTATTCTTCTAAAAATACCTGACGTTATAAAAGTCCCTGTGAGGCACAGCTTTCTGCAGCGCCTGCTCGTGGATCTCATTGAGGAGGCCGTGCATCTTGAACTTGGAGGACAGGTAGCTCAGCCGCCGGAAACAGAACGATTTCCTGGTAACACCACGGAAATATAACCATTGTGAACAACCATATACCACTAGCCATACCCACCATTTATATAATCTATACTAACTACTGAGAAAAGGTATTGTGAAAAACTAATTTATTTAGTCACTCAGTCAAAGTCAATTTTTTTTATTGAAACTTGGCCTTCAAAGAAGGCTCTTTTTCACGTCGATAACTAATTATTTAATAATGTTTCAAAGCTACAAACTACTGGCATTTCGGAACGACCACTGCTGAGAAGAAATGCCGAAAGAAACTCATGAAAAAGTCTTGGTCGCCTAGCATGCCTATTCATTAACTTTATACATACACTAAATTGTGTACAGTCAAAAATAAAATAAAATATAAGAAAAAATAATAATAATATAATAAAACATGTTATGTTTGTGATCAAGTAAAAACAATGAATTGGTTAGGAACAAAAAATAAAAATAAAATTCGAATCAGGATCGAAGCAGGATCCCCCTGGCAACACCCGTCACGAGTTGACGCGAGGGTCAGCCATCGCAAAGCTCAACCATAATAGAGGGAACCTTACGACCCAGCCCACGACGCCATCAACAGTTTGAACATTTTAGAAAAATAAATACTTTCAGTCACTTGAAGATAACAATACACGTAGGTACATGTTTAACAATTAAATGTCGATGTAATTAAATTTAAATAAAACTTTTTTCAAAAAAAAAAATGAACCGACTTCCATCATAAAACTAAAAATCATGAAATAACAATAAAGAAAATGTATTAGCATGCTACCTACTGAATAAGGTGAAGTCGGTGCCAAGTGCAGGAGTAAGGGTGTTGTGTTATGTTAATTGTTTAGCTAGGCATTTTACATAAATACCTATACATGGTTTGGTTCTATCTAATGTTAATTTAGATTAATTATTTTTCAATATGGCACCGACTTCACCTCATTCAGTAGGTAGCATGCTAATATACATTTTTCTTTATTGTTATTTCATGATTTTTAGTTTTATGATGGAAGTCGGTTCATTTTTTTTTTTGGAAAAAAATTTTATTTTATCATTTTTGGTGCTTCTACACCTATTTTCTATAAAAACTTAAACTTTTCTTTCACGGGCCCAAAATAAAGAATAAAAAATTCGAAACTTTTTATGTCAGTTTGATTTGAACATGTCAAATTGTCTATTATTTTTGGCACATAAATAGACCGAGAGCCCGCGACGATCAAACATTCCTTATTTTAAAAATGCTGGATGTTTCTCTGCGTGGTATATACGGGTAAAAAATATTAGCGACTAGGTATGAAGTTTGGATCTTAGATGCTTATGCAGGTAATATGGATAGCAAAGATGATTTTTATAGGTATAAAAAGCACCCTTGGGGCCTCCTAAAGTAACATTAAATTCAACTTTTATAATAAAACAAATATAACTATAATTTAGTAAAGTTACAATGTCTATCTGGGGTTTATATTTGCACCAATTGCCTGGTAATGGATGGCGTGATTTCTAATACTATTCGGAATAAAATCTTTAAAAAACTTTACTTTGAGGAAATTGAGCTACCTACCACTTTATATGTTATTGCTACAAATTATTTGCCTACCTAAGTAATCATGATTCAACTTTTATAGTCGCTAATCACTATTTCTATGTTGGGGACAAACACAGAAAATCTTGAGCTTTAATAAAATAAGGAAGGGCATGCAGTCGCGGGCTTTTGCTCTATAATGCAATGTTGATAATTTTGTATTTTGTTAGGTATCTTTTAGATTACGGAACAGATTCTGACGTGGTTAAAATGGGACCAACTTGGAAATACACCTTTTCGAATAAAAAAACAATTTTAGAAATTAGTCGACAATTGGCGGAGAAATCGGCGAACATACATAAATAAAAAAAAAACATACATACATCGAAACATATAACCTCCTCCTTTTTTGGGAAGTCGGTTGAAAAGAAAGGAAAGGTTATTTATTAACAATGACAAAAGAATGTAATCAAGTGTGGAGTGGCGAAGTTGTAGGGAGAGACAAAGCTTTTTAAACGTTCAAATAATCACTTATTGTGTAATACGCTTTATTCATCAAAGTATTTTTAAGATATGTTTTAAATTTTTGCATCGGTAACAGAGAGAACAAAGATGAAGCATAACTAATGCATAACGAAGATCTTTTCGAGTGTGAGGCAAAAATTATCATCATCATCGAGGCGTCAGACATTAGATTTCGAGAAGTCTGTTTCAGGAGTTTTATCGACTTTGACGGTCACGTCAAATTACACTATCATTTAGTTGGAGAGGCGATCCTTAGAAAATAACAGAAACTTGACTAACAGTGGTCCATCAGCGATCATGTCTCCGAGCCGGTCCATATCCTCGACGAACTGTTTGAAGGGCACGTAGTCGAAGGGCAAGAGACGGTTGTCGTTATCAGCATCTTCCTGACAACGGAACAAGTGGACCACGCCGTTCCTCCAGATGAAGACGTACTTCCTATCTGGCGGCTGAGCGGTAGACCAGGGGTCCAAGTGGACTCCTGTGGTTATGACATATCAATTCGAGTCAAAGCCCAGTTAAGAGATGAATGATATTATTAGTCAGAAAAATAAAACACATAAAAGTACACAATAAAGAGGCACATCTATATCATTATCATCAGCCATCTTAATGTCCCCACTGGTGGGGCATGGGCCTTCCTTACGAATGGGTAAGAAGGATAGGTTAGTGCCAATGCCAACCAACTACGCGGACCCAATGATAGCCAAGGGAATACAGCCGGGACCAACGGCTTGACGTGCCTTCCCAAGCAAGGAGGAGCTCGAGATAATACATTTTGGTCACCCATCCCGTGACCGACCATTGCAAAAGTTGCTTAACCGCCACTATCGCAGGCCAAAGGCAGCTCCTCAGCTATAAATACGAAAATTGCATGATTGCATTTACACAAGCAAAGGACCACGTTTCTCGCCTGTACTGATAAGTTTCTCAACATGAGAAACCTATCAAAAGAGGCGAGAAAAATCTTACAGCTAATTAGAAACGTAAAGATAAGTCTGTTAGGGACTAGCTGAGATGAAAAGTACCCTATTTGCTATATCAGGTTATATTCTACCCGCGATACCGAATGTCATCGAAATCCTTGCATTAGATTTAAAAGTGGAATAATGTAGGCACCTGATAAGAAGGGTTCCCTTAGATCGTCGCTCTCCAGAGAATGTGTGTCCGTCCGGTTTTTTGTAAGAGCTCTGCTTGATATCGGCACTGAGGGCATAATATTAATAAACGTAACTAAATACAAATTTGACCTCAAATATCTAGTAATCATCATATTTACTAATAGGCAATGAATATGTCAATAGATCGATAGACGTAATTGATATGAATGTAGTTTTGGTACTGGTATACAGATAGTTAAGTACTGGCCGACCGGACGCCGACAGAACAGACAGACGTGTTGTCTTATCAAGGATTATATACGGGTTTTTCAATTATCTGCGCAATTTTCTTAATTTTTATTTTTTTAATTACGAAACTGCCTAAATAGCGTCAAAAATTCTAAAATACGTAAATAATTGTAACAAAAAAGAACCTCACGGTGTATATGGGATACACCTGGACTCAAGATGGTGCTGGGAAGCGCTCTGAGGTTCCCTTCGGAAGCGATGGCTGTCATTTCAAGATATCGCTCCACTGTATCAGCTGAAAATTAAGGAAGTTGCGTATTATGATCTCCGAAATACTAAGGAAAGCAAGGAAGGAAAGCATCGAGTATTTTTAACTAAATTTCCAAGCTACTTTTGGGCATGAAAAAGTTGGTACGTAGGCCTGCAAGATAATATCTTTGCTTTGTTTAGAGTCACTATATAAATAAGCCTGTGGTGTGGCCCTAGAATAGCACCAACCCATCTCTTCCCGTGGGTGTCGTAAGAGGCGACTAAGGGATTAAAAACACCGGAGGATGGGCAGCAGCATCTTTCCGCGTAATATGCCATCACACTGCGATCGCCAACCCGCCTGCCAAGCGTGGCGATTACGGCAAAACCCTCCATGGATGAAATCCTTGGGGGAGGCCTTTGTCCAACAGTGGATGTCTTTCGGCTGAGAAAAGAAAAAGAAAGATATAAATAAGAACTAAGGTATAAGGGAGTAACCACACTTCGACGCGGAATCGAGCTGAACCGATGCGAATGGGACTAGCAACCTTATTCCGTAGACATTAAGGTTTTTCTGACCGGCAACAGCCGATTTCGCGTCGATAAGTGTGGTTACTCCCAAGACTAACACCCAATCCTGAGCAGCGCGTTCTCGGCGTCCGTAGTCCAGTAAGACGATTGCTGCCTATCCAGCTGAGGGACCCGGTGCTCGGTGAGGTATCTACATACATAATATGTACCATTAACAATCACACGTTTTTTGTAACTACTGAGTGTGTATAAGCAATCGCACATTATTTTCATGTAGGTCAGGAGAACGCCGAGGTAGCATTTGCGTCACAGCGCAACCATATTAGAAAAAATTAGTCTGTAAGTATCGGTCAATAAATTCAGTTTATCAATTCAGCTCAATTAAAGGTTTTATTCACCATCAGACAGACAGAGAACCTTAATCTACGAGGCCCAGTCTCGAAGGACACGGAGGGATTCGCATAGCCCAATCACACGTATTATCGAAATGGCAAACTCAAATAATTTTTTACCAATATTTGGGCACGATAACCGCCTCTTCGTCTCACCGGACGCCGCTATCGTTAGCCTCGTAGATGATGGTACAGGGGAAGGGCAATAAAATAATAAAACGAACTTAAAAGTATCTTCATTGTTAGGTACATAAAACTAAGTCGGGTTATATTACGTATTTACATATAACTCTAGAACTGCTGAACCTATTAACATGAAACTTGGTACACGGGTAGAATGAAACCTGGATTTTACACATAGGGTACTTTTTATCCCGAAATTCCCACGGTAGCGGAGCCCCACGGTGTAGCACGTGTCTTACACCTAAATGGTAAATTTTAGTGGTTGTTTTATTACCTAGGTACTAAATAATATGCGACTACGCATTTATTTCTAGGTACCTCCTTAGTTCCGAGGAGATGGACTGGCAGGACATGTCCATGTAGTACCGACGCATGTTCAGAGCTAGGATCAGCAGGTGCGCTGAACGGATTAGGTCTTCTAGAGGCACCTGCCAAAAGTAGTTTAAAATTCAAATCATATAGAACGGCGGATCGGCACTTTCTAAATCGGAATAATGATCCATTTCTCATTTAGTTTTAAACCCCCTGAATTTCAAGTCGCGCCGCAGGCAGTCGCGAATTTTAGGTGTCAGCGGGGCGTTACAGCGCGCAGGGAGAGTAATACCCCCGCTAGCACACCGCCGTTTGCTACTCACTCCAGTATTGTCGAGGCCCGCGGCAGCCTTGCTGATGCGGTGGTAGGGCTCGGCGCGGATGGAGCGGTCTGCGGTACTGGCGGCCATCGACACCATGGTGGTCGCGCTTTTTGAGCTGAAAGTTGAGAATGGTGTTATACCTGACGGATTTTGATGAAATATGAAAGCTCCGGGGCACTGCTTGTTCCTTATAATTAAATTAGTTACGAAAACTATCAATTTCCATCTTGATCTGACCGGGGATCGAACCAGGGTCTCCGTTTTTTAGGTTGGCTTACGGGAGGTTTAGTCAAAGTCTTTACCACTGCACTCCAGAGGCTGACAAAATATTTGCGTGCCACATTGATAAGGAAAGCTACAGGCTAATTTGGCGAAGAAATAAGTAAATACCAGGGAATTCTCACGAGAACAAACTAGCGTTTCACAATCAGTTTTACGTTAAAAACTTACATGCGCGGCTTTGTCCATTTTTTGTATTCCTTGTGTACATTTCTTTCCTTTTGCATACTAATATTTCTTTCCTTACGCGTAATATTTTTTTCATTTTGCTTTGTATCAATACGTTCCTTGTCTGCCATTACTGTTAACGCCTGAACATTGTATATTCACCAGAATTTAAATTCACATGTTACTATCCCATTTTTGATTCTGGCCTGGCCGGGAGATTTGAAATGTTTACCTGTCGTTTTGACTGACATAATGTTGTTGAAAGTTTGTTGTTGGCGCAAGAAAATTTTCAAGAAGGCTATTTGAACGCAATTTTGCTACTGAAAGATGAGATTGACCTATTATTATGAAACTGTACCTAGCAGAACCAATTTGGTGAGAAATTACCTACCGACGTCGATTATCATATGAGGTTGCCATGCGATGTTTTTTTAATTTGCCGCCCCATGGCCGCCTCTTTCCAGTCTCATCTTTCTGTAGCTTCGAGCAACAAAGACTTCCAGAAACCGCGGAAAGGAGTCCGTGTTGCTCTATGTTCGATAACCAGATTCTACCTTAACTGAAATAAAAAAATCGCGTAGGGCTGTGCCTGTTCCATAGAATTAATATCATAAAAAACGAAACTATTTTTATAACATACCTATTTGCTCGTAAAGTGACACTTATTTCACCAATTTCAATATTGTATTGTATCTCATTACGCACTTGTGCGTTATTGTAAAGTAAAACGCACGCTCCGTCTATGGCGCGTTCTCGCGTTTACGCAGCGACGGCTACACGTCACGTAGGACACAAAATTATATGAAAACCGTTGAGAATGGTCTCTTGTAACGTCGATATCAGCGTAACGTTGAGGGGAAAGAGCGGCGAGTGCGGAGTGGCTTTGCGGCGTCTCGGATTCTCGACAGATTTTAAGTCAAACTGTTAACAAATTGGTTGCACTCTTTCGTCTTAAAAGAGCTAAAAAGAGATAGACATATTGTCACAACAACTCCACAAGAATAAATTCACAAAAAAGTTATTACGAGAAGCGGCTTTCTACACAGGAACGCAGACTGTCGCAAACTTAAGGCGCCGCGTTTTGGATTATTTCTGATTTATTTTGAAGCCTTTTTTTAAATCATCTGGAATGCGTGCAAAGTTAAAAATATCGAAAGAAATTAGGTGATATTTGATTTAAACAATAATTACTGGTGGTAATCGCATCAGGCTAATAGTATTCTATTTTTTAATACTTATGGTAATGGCTGAAACGGTGGTGGCCGACTGGTGGGGCGCCCGCCTGTGGATGCAAAATCCCAGGTTCGAATCCTGCCCGGGCTACATGGCTTTGTATACCAATCTGACTCATGTTAGTTTTCATCGACCATCACTTACTTCCGGTGAAGGAAAACATCGTGAGGAAACCTGCACTCTGGTTGATGATAATCAGCTAGTGTGTGAAATGGAGAAGGCAATGGCAAACCACTCCATTAAAATTGCAAAGAGAGTCGTTGTGTGTGTTTCATTCCATATAATGACCACAACCCTCAGTCATGAGGAAATACGACTAAAGAGAGAGATGGTAATGGCTAAGAATCCATAATAATGACGATTAGTGTGTTGCAAAAGGCAATACCAGTTTTAAAAACAAATTAATGTGTTATTTTATAATCAGTGATATAAACTTCACCTAAATCTTCTATATTATATATTATATATTATTATTATTTATTATATATTATATATATATATATATCTATATATTATATATTATATATATAAAAGAACAAGGGTGTTTGATAAATCAACGCCCAGCCTAAACCATAAAAGATATAAACTTGAAATTTGGACCGAAGTTTTATGTTAATACGTAGTGCTCAGATAAGAAAGGATTTTTCAAAATTAGACCCCTAAGGGGGTTAAAATTGAGGGCAAAGTTTGTATGGAAAAAAATTAAAATCTTCACTGATTTACTTGAAACTTGGCAAGAATGCTTCTCAACAAAAATAACCAATGGCGTGTTTCAGCGTTTTTTGAAATTCAACCTCTAAAGGGGTAAAAAAGGGGAGGTAAACTAATTTATCATCACAAAACAGAAACTATAAAAGCTATAAACGTGAAATTTGGTTAGTGTCTTCATTATACAATATACTGCCCACATATAAAAGGGTTGTTCACAATTTCAACCCTACAGTCCAAAAAAAGGGGTGAATTTGCGTACCTTTAGACAAATCCCATTTGAAATTTCGCCAGTCACAAGCAATGCATGTTGGCCTATTGGTAGAGGCCGCGTATTATTTTTTTAAGTACAGGGTTCGAATCCTGCCAGATGTGACTTTTTTTCCAATTTTTTTTGCATTTTGTATTAGTTTTTTAGAATTGTATATTTTTTTAAATATTTTAGTAAAGAAATATTTCAAAAAAGTAGCTGGAAGTAGCTGGATCGAATCCTGCCACTAACAATAATTTTCTGTTTTCGTTTTTTATTTGTTTTCTAGAATTAATTTCTTACTTTTTTTTAATTTTGAAAAGAAACGAATAAATTCATTTGCAAATTTATTTCCGGTCATCTACTGATTGTGCCAAGCAAAATAATATCCAATAGATGGCGTTGATAAAATGAGAAATGTAAGCTGAAATTATTTCTCAATATTTTCAATAGATGGCGCTGCGCAATTTTGGTGATTTCTACTTCGCGCTTAGGGGTCGTGGGATAATAATAAAACAGTAAAGATATTTTGTATGTACAGTACATTTAGTATTTTTGACTGAAATGGATAGAAGGACACTTAAAAAGAATAACAGAAAGCAAAAACATTTTTTTGGATTTTTTTGTCTGTCTGTCTGTCTGTCCATCTGTATATTATGTATGTACGCGTTTCACGCAATATCTGCTGGACGGATTTGACAGAACTTTTTTTGTTGTATAGCTATTAAGCCTGGGCAACATCTATAGCCTATGCTATAAGTGATTTTGAAAACTGGAACACCTGATGAAGAACCTTAACAGAACAGCTAAACTATAAGAAATATGGAAATGGTACCTTTGGAAAAGTTTATCAATCTGATGAGCATTTTCTGTTGACGTATAAAAATCGAAGATCAGGATCATCTGATGAAGAATTCCAAGGGACCAGCTACACTATTACATATGTATATGGAAATGGCGCCTTAGCAAAAGTCGTTTAACCTGATGAGCATTTTCTGCTGACGTATAAAAATTTAAGTTTATGCAACATCTGATGAAGAACTCCAAGAGACCAGCTACTCTATAAAAAATGGAAATGGGGCCTTAGCAAAAGTCGTTCAACCTGATGAGCATTTTCTACTGACGTATAAATAGATAGGACACGGGAGAGGATAAAGAGGGACTCTGGGTGGTAGTGGTGGTACGCGGAAAATTGTAGATAACGAGCAGACGAAGATCGTTTATTGAATGAAATATCACTTTTGATTCATTTTAACACCGCGACTGTACTACGAGTACCTAATATATTCCCGCGGGACACGGGATAACCAAATAGCTGAAATTTTTAGTACTGGAGTTTAGGTTACTACAGTTTGGAACACAAAAAGATTTTTCATCTAAGGAAACTCACGCGGGCGAAGCCGCGGGCAGCAGCTAGTAAAATAATAAACCAAACAATACGATGAAATAAAATATTAGGTAATCATGGATTACATCCCCTTAAGCTAGCAGCAGACGGCGTTAGCCGCTGCGACCTGCGGCCTCCGTTAACTATACCGAGACTTAGGGGTGTAGTAAAACATCGATGTTTATTATTAGTTATATAGAAGCTTTTATTTTATTTTTTGGTAGGTAAAATTTGTTTTTGTAGTAGTTTCAAGGAGTGTATTTCCATCAATCTAGAAACCTTAGAAAATCTATAAAATATACTTTAAATACTTTACTATACAAAGATAAACGTATACACAACATCTTATAAAAAACCAAAAACATTATTAAAAATGCTACTTTTAACCGACTTCAAAAAAAGGAGGTTCTCAGTTTGACCTGGATTTTTGTATGTATGTTTGTCCGCGATTATCTGGCGTTTGGCTGTACCGATTTTGATGCGGTTTTTAGAAAATCATTTTAATGCAACGCAATAGAATTACATATTTATATATCGACTAGCTTATACCCACGGCTTTGCCCGAGAAAATTGTACATCAAAGCTTTCCTTTATTATGACATGACCCACCCAGTCCATTAGTATAAACCGCATAAACATCTGTTCAGTAGTTTTTGAGTTTATCGCGAGCAGACAGACGGGTTGTCCCTAGTTTGTAAGTACCTGCCAAGAAAGACAAAATATCGATATATCGATGTTTTGTTTTCGTGTTTGCATACATCCCTAAGCCGGCGTCTACCAAGGTGCTGCAAGGTGCTGCAAGGTGCCGCCGGTCGCAGCGACCAGCTACACTCGACAGCACCCTGCAGCACTTTGATTAACGCCGCTTTAAGTTGAACTGTTGACATATTGGATGTACTCTTTCTTCATATGCACTAAATGCTGTGCTAAAAAGAGACAGATATATCACACACATTATCACTACAACTCAGTGTAGTCGCGTGCTGCAGACTCTTGCGGCTTAAAGGCGGTCTCGTGATAATCGGTGTGCTGTAAACTCTAGCTACAGTCGACGTATTCGCCAGACCCCACTAAAACGAACGATACTTTTTTAAATATTAGCAAAGAGTTTTTATGTAAGAAAAGTGGTAAGTGATAGCATAAAAAAGGAGCTTGGCAAAATATACAGCCCTCTCCCATTGCAGCGCCCGTCAGGGTCCTTAATTGTTACTATTTATAAGCAAAGACCTACATACATTAAGGAAGCAATAAACGATTTGACTTTGACTTTGACTTTGTGGTCAACATTTTATGAATAAAATTAACTTTAGGAGATAAAATAAATAAAAATGTAATTCTTTAAATTAATTTTGACAATAAATTACAAACATTTATCTGTAACAAAACACAAAAATAATAATTTACTTTATTAGTAACTAGCGGCCCGCCCCGGCTTCGCTCGGGTGGACAATATTTGTTTTTTAGGGTTCCGTACCTCAAAAGGCAAAAACGGAACTCTTATAAGATCACTTTGTTGTCCGTCTGTCTGCCAAACTTTTTTTTCTCATGAACGCTTAAAGGTATCAAGTTGAAATTAATAACGAATAATAGGATCCACGGTGTCTTTCAGCAAAAAAAATAATTAAAATTATACGTCAACGCGATCAAGAGATATTACCGTAAATATTGCGAATTTTCGCATATATTGCAATTTCAGGCAGCAATCAAAATTATGAAAATTGGCAAAAAGCAAGGTAGAACAGCCGGTTCACGACTTTCCCGCTCCGAGTGATAGCTGCGCGCGGGAGCGGCGAGCGGCGTAACACAGAATTCGAAAGATCTTTGACAACGCCACTGGTTTATTTCTTGATTTTTTGCCCATCTGCTCCTTCTGCAGTGGCGTAGTGAGACCCCGGCAGGCGGGCGGCAACAGTATCAGGGTGGACGTCGATTTGCACTTCCGCCCCCCAACATGCATAGTACGCCTCTGTCCTTGTGCCCTCCCTAGAAAAAATCCTGTATCCGCCCTTGTGCTGTAGAATGTAGTCAAACGTTTCTACACTCATTCTAGCTAGGGTCATAAAACTTATTCGGATGTTTCCTGTAATCTTGGTATAAATTACGAAATTCGCCGCGAAGGTATATATTTTTATTTAGTTCGTGCTACTTTCAAAACAAAAAGGGATCATGGATACGTCCACCTAAACCGCTCCGCTAATCGCTACCACAGAATTAATATCCGTGAGAGTACGTGGCGTGCTATAGATAAGCCCCGCCCGCCGCCGCTTAGACTCCCGCGCCGCGCCCCGCTTAGACCGAACGCGCAAAGTCGTGTACCAGCCGTATTAACACTACTTATACAGAAATAAATCAGAAAATTAAATAAATAAATCACACAAATTGAGTTAGCCCCAAAGTAAGTTCGAGACTTGTGTTATGGGATACTAACTCAACGATACTATATTTTATAACAAATACACATATAGATATACATATATAGATAAACATCCAAGACCCGGGTCAATCTGAAAAAGATCATTTTCCATCTTGACCCGACCGGGGATCGAACCCGGGACCTCCGGTGTGACAGTCCGGCGTGATGACCGTTGGGCCACGGAGGTCGTCAAAATTGTAAATATGTTGTTGGAAGTCTAAAAAAATGTTACAAACTTATTTTTGCGCTGAATTCAGTATGAGTCTTAGGGATCGAACTGCAAAGTTAAGTTTGTTTTTGAAATTAGTAGGTCTTTTAGTGATAGCTTATAATGTGAGATGCTTTGCGTGTACGGAAGTGTGACTCGTACTTGGCCGGTTTTTGTATGATATTTACGTTATTACCTCCTATTAAAATAAATACGTACCAAAACGCGCCCGGCCCGCTCAGAGATTACTGCGCCTTGCGCCTTTGCTAGCGCTAGTATAGGTGATTTCGGGGCGGATTGCCGTTTTTTAAATAACTCGTAGTATTTCGTAAACTATGGATCCAAATTACATACAGTAAAAAGAAAATATTAAGTATATTAAGTACTTGTGACGATAGACTTGTTTAATTTGATAAGGATTAATACATTGTGATTAATATCACCAGTTAAAAAACATCTAACGATTTTAATTATTTTTAAAACATAAAAGTAGTTACTGTGGCTGAAGTGTAAAAGCTAGATATATGCTATCGCGGACTTTTTTGTAGATCTATTAAAGATACACAATTCCTCCATACATTGTTTTGTTACATCTCTAAGGGATTGGACAGCGTTTTCGATGAAAGCTGCCGGGTGGCAAATTTTTTTCCGACTTCCTTAACAATTATCGTCATATTTCAACTAATATACACAAAACGTACACAAATTATACACTAAAACCTTCCTCAAGAATCACTCTATCTATTAGTGAAAACCGCATGAAAATCCGTTGCGTAGTTTCAAAGATTTAAGCATACAAAGGGACATAGGGACAGAGAAAGCGACTTTGTTTTATACTATGTAGTGATGATAGTGATACTGGCTGTTTTTTGTGCATTTGCCTTTTAAAAAAGCGCTGATGCGCGCGCATCGCTTTGTTCGACGACCTCCGTGGCCCAACGGTCATCACGCCGGACTGTCACACCGGAGGTCCCGGGTTCGATCCCCGGTCGGGTCAAGATGGAAAATGATCTTTTTCAGATTGGCCTGGGTCTTGGATGTTTATCTATATATGTATTTGTTATACATAACACAAGTCTCGAACTTACTTTGGGGCTAACTCAATCTGTGTAATTTGTCCGTATATATTTATTTATTTATCGCTAATTTGTGAACAAGTAAAATTATACCGCGCGCTTTTTCTTTGGTATTGTCGTTTTTCGAGTTTGATTTAAATATTTCCTCGCAAATATGTTACAAAACGTCGTATGACATACGTGCGCTTTGAAAATTACAGCCTCTGCCTTTCTTGTAGCCCTCGCCTACGGCTCGGGCTAGCAATATCGCCTCGGCTGTAATTTTCAACTTACCGCACTTATATCACAATGTACTATTATTAGACGATTTTACCATGAAACACCATGGTCTGTTCATCAGAACAAAGATTTTTCATACATACATACATATAATCACGTCTTTATCCCTTACGGGGTAGACAGAGCCAAGAGTCGTAAGACTCGAAGGCCACGCTTAGCTGAATAGTGGGCTTTCTGATGGAATAGATTCTGATATAGTGACAGGTTGCTAGCCCATCGCCTATGAGTGGAGGAATCCCCAGTTTAAAGCCCTTTCCCTCGATTGACTTTTACAATCTGCGCGGGAAGAGAAGCAGCTGGCACATTCTATGTTTTTTCTTTGCTCCCAGACCAGCATGGAAGTTGAATGAAACATTTTTCAGAAGGCAGGTTTTACCATAAAGCTAGGTACACGTCTTGTATTCTGTCTATGGTTTTTACGCGCGCCGTTAGTGTTAAGTAAAACTTAAATGGTTAACTTATATTGAAATAAAACAAGATATTAATTTCGTGATATATTAAATATTTTAATATATTAAATATTTTTAAAATTTTTTTTAATAAATATACAGGCTGGATTTTTTTTTATTCACTTATACATATAACTACTTAGGTATATGAAGTATTAAACTAACAATTATTTTTTTAGTTTATGTCCTACTTCTTGGCAAATAATGAACTAAATCAGCCAACAATTAATGATCAAAACAAATATTAGTATGTAAGGCACATGAAACATACAAACTGCTCCCGAGGAGCATATACCTACATAATATCGCGAGCAAAGACGCGAGTAAACGCTAGTAAGGAAAATTTTAAAATAGGTTTTCACACAGTACGAGTAAATACCTAATCAATCAATTTATTAGGTAATAATTTAATGTAAGTTATTACTAAATTACGTAATTTTTCAATATACTTACGAGTACATTTGATCATAATTATAGGTGTACATAAAATCTCATATAAGTTGGCAATGTATAAAATTTTTAACGGTAACGGAATTTTCAATTTACATTACTAACTATACCACAGATACACGCTTTATGAAATACAGGCATACTTAATCTACATAGTACGTCTTTACTCTTTCCCCAAAGACTGAGGTATTATTTCAAACAAGGGAGGGTCTCTTCAAGCTGACGATGGGCGCAGAGAAGTTGGGAGGCGTCGGCGAGGGCGGGGCGGAGGGCATCGGCGTGAAGCGGACCTGCAAGGAAGAAGTCAAGCCAGATTTGATCTTTTTTATAAGCCCATTTTTTATCGTCCCACTGCTGGACAAAGGTCTTCCCCATCGACATCCTATCTTTTAAGATTTGATCTTATTAAGCTTCAATATTTTCTAAATGATTTGTTTTTATTTTACGACTTACGACTATTGCAGACTAGACTTTGATTTGACCTTTTATTTTGGCATTAAAAGTAGAATCAGTTGTCATCGACTGTGATCAGGTGATATGAAGGTCACTGGGACAGCAGTTTGTCGAAATGAAAATTGAGAAAATGGTTTTCGATATATCTACACAGGACCCCAAAATTCCTAAAACACACAGCAGCACACAGCTGGTACCAAAGCATAACTTCATAACACAACACTCCTCCTCCCCTTTGCAAGAGTGGCGTAACGTTTAGGTTATTGACAAAAATTAGTAGTTACTGTTTACATGACTAAACAATAAAAAGGAGTTGTTTTCAGGGTTCGTGTATGTACCTAACTACCTATGCAAGTTTCTTTGTACCACCAAAATTCCCAAACAACTTACTAAATAATTAATAAATATTAATATGGTATTCTTAAATTCCCTACGGTATCTCAGGTAGGCTATGTGAATGTGAAGTCTACAGTGGTAGACTGCAGTGGTGTTTTTTAAATTCATGTGAATTGATTTCTATGTGTGTGTGTATGTCTTGAGAATTTGTGTTTATTATGTTACATGAGGGATCAGACATAACACAACCCGTAACCAAAACACACACATTTGCTTTTAGAAAACAGTTGTAATATTTACAAATATTAATATTCTTTTCTATATCTATGAATTTATTGTACAGTCAACAAATATATATTTTCTCGTCGCAAAGAAAACATTTAGATTGTTATTCAGATACATGCATTTACCAAATACTACCTGAAGAGACCGGCGAGCCACACAGCTTTATCTGGCCCAAAAAATATAAAACATTTACATAATAATTACTTATGAAATGTGATTTACGAATATTTTATTAGGCCACTACGTGACGCGATTGCCGCGTATCAGCCTGTCTCAGTCACTCACCTCGCGTGCGAAAGAGATGGACGAGTCACCCATTACAGTCGCACTCTAGGCGTATGACCGAGATTGAGACATTTAATTAAATACAAGTTGATGTAGTTTTCTTTTTTGTTTTTATTACGGCCTTATATTACTGAACCATTAAGTATTGAAGTTCAGAAGAAAAATAATTTTATTGATAGAGGTAAAGAGAAATGCTTAATGCGTTAGCAATTTTATTTATTTTCAACAACATGATAACATTTGTGTTTATTTCATATTAAATATACGTAGCCTTATAATTTGTAAAAACATTGTAAAACTAAAATTGATTGTCAAGTTTAAGCTTATAGTAAAGAATTCTTACAAAGTAAAAATGTAGAAATATTAGATAGAAATAATGATGTAAAACTTAAATTGATTTAAATTATGGTAAGTTTACAGGGTAAATCTCAAGCATTACCAGTCAGACACAATAATGTAGAACAATTTTTATCATGTGCCCCACTGGTATTAAATATGTTACAAACAAATGACACAGAACATCAATTTATGGTTACTAAACACACAGGTAGACATACAATTATGTTAAACAATCACAACTTAAGCATTAAACACCAACAAACATCAAATTTCCATTCCCAAATAAAACTGTAGACTGACTTTTCTAACTACAACAGGGTGTATTCATAGTTTTAGACATTGTACAGAGTTAATTAGTATAGAGATCGAGTTCTTTAAATAGATAGAAATAAATTGTAACATTGTATAAAATAAAATCGCTTTCTACATCTGTACGCTTAGATCTTTTTTAACTAAGCAATTGATTTTAATGCGGATTCATTAATTATCATTTAGATTTAAGATAATTTCTTTCAGATGGTTTGTAAGTAAGTATACATACCCGAGCGAAGCAAGGGCGGGTCGCTAGTAAATGATAAAAATTACATAAAAGATGTGTAATGACTTATAGTAATTTACAAAGTTAAGAAATTGATAAGACTTCGATAGAAAAAATGGGGCGTCCTATTTTTAAATATTTTATTGAAGTAGCTTTAAGTTACTTAGCACCTACACAGTTGCTAATTGTAAAACGTGATTTTTAATATTAAAACAGGAAATATGCAAGGCCTATTCGAGTAGCGAAGACAGTATAAGTCAGTAACAGTCAATGAAATGGCACTTTAATATATCTTCACATGATTATCACAATCGGGATAGTTACACCTAAAACTTATATATATAGGTAATTCATTCATTGGGACAAAATGTGTGTCCAATTTAAAAAATGATACCTTTGCTTTATAAACTGATAAAATTACATTTCAAATAAACTCTAAATTATTTTTGGGTCTTCCGAATCATCGACATATTTTCTCGTATTTAACTGCGTGCCGACATTCCATCCTGAAATTTTATATTTTAATGGTTACACTTTAATTTATTTAGCGAGTAGAGTAATTTCAACTACTTTTTATACGACTGGACCAATTGCGTTATTGCCACAAATATTATATCATCTAAATAATATTTTGATAGGCAGCACTTTTATTATAGAATTTAAAACTACCACAAATTAGTAAAGCTGTACAAATAAAGCCAAAAGGAAAGGGAAATCTCATTCGAGTCATAATTTTGCACGTGCCATGATGGAAATTTTGAGTAATAATTTCAACTATTATTTGATGGTATTCCGTTATGAAATCCATTGGTTTGTAATATTTACCTTAAAGATGTTGGTGAGCTCGTCGAGCAAGGTTTCGTATCTGAAGGAGATACGAATATCTGGGACATTTGTGCGTGTGATGTCGTTTCCCGCGATACCTTCCTTCATGTAGTGGGGTCCTAGCCAGTACTGTTTCATCTGTAATACATTTTGACCTTCGTTACATATTTGATCAATTTCGTCAACAAATTTAAAAATGTGTAATTGGCACTGATATGAAAATTCGAAAGTCTGTCTGTTAAGCTATCATGGCTAAATCTCTGGACCGATTTTGATCAAATTTGCTATGGATATATGTAGTTAAAGAATAGAGACCAAGGTTTTCCTTAAAAAATCAACCCCCAAGGCTGACATGGGGGTTAAAGGACTTTGTTCAAAGTGTATGGGGGCTTGGCTTACTGTGGACAGTTCGTTCAATAAGTACCTAATAGTATTATCATTCATCATAATTAATGTCAAATAGATTTTCTGAATATATTTTGGAGTATGAATATCTATAATTAAAATACCTATACCATTTAGTAAGTATTTTTTGCGTTTCCGATACTCAAATCAAAGATGTCGGCTTTTACGTGTGTTCTAGGATGCCATTATCTAAAATAATATTACATTTAAGTAGTATCCGCACGTTCGCCTCGCTGCGTACGGACGTGCCGTACTACTGTTAAAGTCGACTATTGGTTAAAAATTCACAAATACTTACGTAATTTCAATTTTACTAATCTCAGTCTTAGTGCTAAAGTTTAAGGTGCATTGGCTAATTGGGCTATTTAGTTGTTATTTCTCTGGATAAAATATTATTTTCTCCTGCGTCAAGGATTAAAACATAAAATAGAAGCGTCATGGCAAGAAGACACTCACCTGCCACGCAATATGGATCAGACCCAGACCTATCCGACCAAGGAAGTGTGAGTAGTGTGACACGTTTTAAGCGCAGACATGGAGATGAGTTTTATGAGATGTTTAGTACTTTCACGACAGAAATGAGGAGCTGGAAGACAGAAATTCAACAAGATATTTCTCACATTAAGACGAATTTGGACTCAGGGCTTCAGGAACTAAGATCAGAAATTGGCAGCATTAGACAAGAACACACAGAGTTTAGAAAAATTGTTCAGGACATAAGCGCTGTGAATGGTGATACTAGAAAATTAGTCACTTCCCTGGAGACTTCTGTTCAGTTCAACACCGACCAGTGTGAAGAACTTAAGAATAAATTTGACTCCTAGTGGAGAAGATTAGGTCAATTTCAAGTCTTGAGGACAAACTGGAGGTGATGACCCAAAACTATAATAAGCTGCAGATTGAGCTTAACGCCAACAACCAAAGAGATCGTCTCATGAATCTTGAAATTATCGGCGTACCGGAGAATAAGGACGAGAGCATCGTAGACCTGGTTTTGGCTGTTGCCTTACATGCTGAAGTCGATATATCACCGAATGATATTCTAGAGGCTAACCGCGTGACACCCAGAGTCAGCCTGCAGGGACGTCCAAGGAATATAGTTGTTAGGATGAAGTCACGGGTTATGAAGGATAATATTGTGTCCGGAGTCCGAAGAAACCGCCTCACTACTAAGAATCTGAAAATTCCTGGAAGTGTCAAACCAGTTTTCGTCAATGAACACCTCACTTATTACAATAAGCAGTTGTTGAAAAAATGCAGGGAAGCAGCTAAACTCAAAAATTTTCGGTACGTGTGGACCAAATCCGGAAGGATATACGTAAGGAAGGCAGATGGATCTCCCCCCATACAAATAATTTCGGAAAAGGACGTCTCAAAGATATCTTGAACGTAGGACTTCTCGTATTTTATTTTTATTTTTACTTTAGTCACCTTAGTTTATATTTGATACTCAGCTTGTTTGCGCTTAGGTTGGCGCATCTACTCGGTTATACTCTTTGACGATAGTCAGCTGTATACCTGTATATGCCATACGCTTAAAACAAATGCAATCCTTAATATATCAAATAACTTACTTAAATTGTTCATTAGATACACTTCAGATTCATTATATATATATATTATTTATTATATACGATACTTATATAATCTATATACTCCCTAAAACAATTAAACTTTTTACAATCTTTACAGTGAAACAATTTTTTGTAAATATAAATTGCAAAAACCCTACAAATTTATTTAAGGCATACATGTTTTTTAATATTCATACTGAAAACCTATTTAAACCCGTAGTCACTTACTTTATATTACTCTGGAGTATGCAAACATTATTATAAACGCGCATACATCTTTAGTGCATGCACTTTATTAATGCAGAAAGTCGTCAGTTATCTATCGCGTGGACCGGTGATGGCCGTAGTTATATCGAAATACCCCCACTTTTATACTTATATATTTCTTAGTTATTTTATTATCAAGTCTCCTTGTTTTAATGAATATTGTCATGTGACATTGTGTTGCGTTGTATATTTTAACACGTATTCTGGCGGGAAAGTTTGTTGTTGTTTGGCCTACGAATGTTGTTAAATTTTATCACTTGATAAAACTTGTATTGTTTTTTATGATTGATAAAAAATTAAAGATTTTTACTAAAGTGTTAGTTGTTAGAAAACAATGACTTCAGAATTTCATCAGGATATATTGCGTAACGACTACGACATCATTGTAATATTAGTGAGTCTTGGTTACACGGGGGTTTTGATTGTTAGGTATCAGTCGATAGGAAGGTACGATAAGTATACCTATTCCATTTCAATCGAAAGGCTATCGTGTATTGTTGGTTCTTATGCGACGTTCCCTTGGAGCTTTATATTTTTTCTTTACTTCTTTCTTGCCAGAATTTATGCCTTTTTCGTCACTTTTTATGTTAGCAAGTGTATGTGTTGTGAGTCGATACACGGATTGCAACCAAAATAGGATGATGCAATTTCAACCTAAATAAAGTTTAATTAAGCGTTAGTACCTAAGTAAGTAGATAAACAAACATGTAAAATTGATTTTTAGATTTCACCAATATCGACTGTACTACTACACTGTTACAAGGGAAACCTATTATTGGCTTTATTATTGTAAAGTTATGATTGTAAGTACTTATTGTAATGCTGTTGGTTTTCTTAATAAATAAAATAAAATAAATAAAGTATCTAAGTATATTGTTTATTCTTTGATGAAAGATTGGATTAATTAGGTTTTTTTTTTACCAAAATACATTAGTTTTATTTATTAAGTACACTCAAATCACTTTATATTTATATTTTAGACTGAAGAATTATGTATTATATTAATTTTTACTTAAATAATTCAATATTGGTAACACTCGATTCTTGGGCGCGGCTTGATTTTGACGTTGACAGATGTTGACAAGTATCCAAGTGTCAAAGTCGACCGACGACAACCGGTCAGCGTCAAAATCAAGCTATGCTGAAGAATCGAGTGTTACCAGGTAAAGAAAACGCAATATTGAATTATTTAAGTAAAAATTAAAATACATACATAATTCTTCATTAAAAAATATAAATATGAAATGATATGAGTGTACTTAATACTACGCTAAAAAATTACCTAATTAATCCAATCTTTCATCAAAGAATAAAAATATACTACTTAAATGTAATATTATTTTAGATAATGGCATCCCAGAACACACGTGAAGGCCGACATATTTGATTTGAGTATCGGAACCGCAAAAAATACTTACTAAATGGTATATTTTAATTATAGATATTCATACTCCAATATATATTCAGAAAATCTTTTTGACATTAATTATGATGAATGATAATACTATTATTTATTGAACGAACTGTCCGCAGTAAGCCGGCGATGAACAATGTCTTTTGTTTAAAAACACACAAGATAAAAATCACAAAAACAAACATTTTGGTATTTATATTAGGATTATACGTAGATGAAAAACACCACAAAGTAAAACAACACTGCTAGGATATAATAAAATCAAAATAATATTCTGAACACTGAAATCGATCATATTCTTCGGGGATTATTTTCACAAATAGTGCTCATAGTACCTCATGCGGGAATCCGGACATGAGCACGGAGTTCCTCGCCAGCTCGCACATGTCACATGAACTCAGCTTCCACACCTGCGTTGCGATACTGTACTCCTCCATCAGTGGCTCCTGTTGTGACATAAATGTTTCTAATAGATTATAACAATTTTCTTCTAAGAAAACCATTTCACCTACCTGTACGAAATCGTAAACTTTATAAAAAATTGTGGACAAGAAATATCTATTAAAATGAATGCAAATGTTACAAATACTCATTTGCCTTGTTTTCGACGTTCCGAGATAAACAAGCAATAAAACCCTTTTTGAAGATGGATGGCCATCTTGTGATGAATGATAACATTAAATTATTTTAAGAAGACAATTCAAACCTTGGTGAAGTGGAACTGCAATGGGTCATCGGTACTGAGCGTGATGCACAGCCCTCTGGCGAGGAACTCTGGCAGAGGGTTGCGGTGGTAGTTCAGGAACAGTGAGTTGTTGCTGAGGGGGGACATCGCGATGTAGATCTGCGCTAGGTAGTACAGGTATTGGAGGACTGGCACCTGGAAGTGATACAGATATACAAGGTGTTTGGTTAAACACCAGCAACCTCTCTAGGGGTGAAAGTACTCATGAATATGAGCAACTTTTTATATGGGATCGACTCTGAAATCTTAAAAAAATCAGCTGTTTCATACATTTTGGGTGAGTAGGTATTGTAAAATGTATGGAACAGCTTTTTTTTTGAGATTTCAGAGTCGGTCCCATATAAAAAGTTGCTCATATTCATGAGTAATTTCACCCCTAGAGAGGTTGCTGGTGTTTAACAAAACATCCTGTATTAATTGTCGTAGTTTCTTCTCCTACCCACAGTTTCCCACATGGGATCGACGCAAAATGACTTTTCTTTCATAATTTTCCATCTCTATAAACTATACCTTCAATCACGTTTTAGAATATCACTCTACTTCATCCACTATAAATTCCACTCCATCTCTCCGGTGTTTTTCTTATTCTGTATCCATAATAACAGTGCCTAGTTTGTTTCCAGAGAAGGACGAGATATTTAACTACATTAAGTAATAAAACTTTAGATTTAAATCGAGAGTCTTGGCAGACGGAGAGTGAGGCCTTTGTCCAGTACTGGGACATACATGGCCTATATTTAACTTGATCCCAAAATCAATTCTCTTTTACTGATTTATATTCCCTCAACAAAATTCTAAGCAGAACAACTTTCTTTCTTATCGAGTGTGTTATTATTAACACTGGTGTCAGATTTTATTTAAGTCGCCTACAACTGACCGCCATCTAGCGGCAGTTGCCGTATACACACTAGTAAACTAAACAGTCAGCCAGTGTGCAGGTTTCCTCACGATGTTTTCCTTCACCGGAAGCAAGGTGGTCTATGAGAAAACTACCATACATGAGTCAGATTAGTCTACAAACTCACTCGACACAGATAGGATTTGAACCCAGGTCCTACCCGACCTCAGGCAGGTATCGTTAACACTTAACCACCACAACAGAACATCTGAGATAAGCATTCGATGAATAAACTTTGAGAAAGTAATCGACAAAATGGACATACCTTCCTCAGCAGCAAGCCGTGCGAGATGTTCTCAGCCAGCATGAACCCGCACACGAGATGCTGCACCGCGCCCGCCTCGCCGCAGTGAGGGCGCAGCACGAATGTGTTGAGGCCTTGCTCCCTAAAAGTGATTTATGTTACTGTAAAAGCTCGAACTACGGTAAATCCTAAGATTTTTAGGTAAAACCTAAGATTTACCAACTGTTAATAGTAAAACCCCGAACGATTTTGCGACTGACTTCACATATTTCTATAACTATAATTTTTAATAACGTTCTTTTTTCATTAACAAGTGCTAGTACTTCTACGTTTGTCTTCTTTCTTGTTGTGTCGTACAAGGAGGTCAAAACGATGGCCGAGGATAGGGAGAGATGGAAAAAACTCCACCGACAAGAACATTGTTCTTAAATTTAAATGAATGAATGAATTCACATATTTGTAATTAATAACTAGAAACAGTGGCGTAGTGTTGAAACTATGGGGAACGTAGCCCTCAATAAACAGATCCGAAGTCGCTGTGGCCGAAATCGGTCGGGATATATATACTGAACCAACCTTCCCGGTAAAAAGTTAGTATTCAATAAAATTCAATGAATCACCCCAAAATGATATCTTTTCTTTCTGCATCACCTCTTGTTGACTAGTAGAAAAAGCCTCCAGCTTTAAGTCCGCCATTTACATGTTTTTTGTAAAGAAGTTAAATAAATAAATAATGTATCTGAGTATACTGACTTGCGGAAATGATTGAGCACGGTCATGTTCGCGTACATGTAGTAGAGATAGTACGCGTAGGGCGGGTTCTCTTCATCATCCCACTCCTCCGGGACCTTCACGTCCGCGTCCATCATCGGGTTCTCCGGCTTGGACTCGTCGTCCACGCTGTCGAACCCTACCACGTGCTGAAACGAGGATACAGGCCATTATAATATCCCCACTACTAGGGCACTGGCCTTCCTTATAGATGAATAATTCAATTCAAAACATTTATTGCAATTCACAGTTCTCTTATAATAAGTTATTTCTGTTATCATTTAGGTACAATATGAACCCGGTCGGGTGCGCAATAGTAACAAGAGGGGAGCGGCAAGCGGGTCTTTGGTTTTATGTAAGGACTGGACTGATAGGGACTGGATATGGAGGACAGTATTAATCTTTATCCCTTTTGGGATAGCCAAGAATCGTGAGACTGTAAAGCTATGCTTAGCTGAATAGTAGGCCGTTTGGTAGAATGGAGATTCAGATATAGTAAAAGATTGCTACAATATCACTTTAAAGACTCGTTTGTCAATGTCAGTGTCAAAATACTGTTTACATCTTATGCTAGTGCATCCCAATGGCGTGATAGTATCGCAATTAAAATCCCTATAGAGGAACTCCTGGAAGTTGGTCATGATCTTGTTGATAAAGATAAAGAAGAACAAAGTACTCACAGTAAGAAACTTGTGAAGCTCAAGGTTGCTGTTAGGGTCATTGGTGACCTCGAACAGCGGCTTGAAGATGTTGCTGAGGAACTCCTGGAAGTTGTTCATGATCTTGTTTGACTTGAAGATGTCACTGGAGAAGAAGAGAATAACGTTGAAATGATGTCACAAAAAAGCTACAACTTTTCCAAAACAACAACCGATGATGTTTTTGCAGTCGTTGACAATCTAGCATTTGAATAAAAACTTATTGAGAATTAATTGAAAACAAGCTCAACCAACGTTCAAATTCGTTTATTTCTCTAAACTTAGCTGAAGAAATTCCGCAATGCGCAATATAAAAATATTTTATAAGTACATGTACTCACTATAGCCTGGGTATCTGTATGAGCCAGCGCACATTGTCAGAATACACATTGTACTGTATGGCCCACTTGGCTAGCTTGGCCCACTCTGTCGGGCTCTTGCCGTAGATGGACAGACGAAGTTCTGCATTTTGATACTTGCTCTCTTCTAAGTCTGATGCCACTTCCTGAAAACACAATAATGTCAGGGCTAGTCGGTTAGTAGAATTGCCATAAAATATATAGTTGCCTAACTTTTTCCATGAAACTTAGGTACCTATAGTGTTATCATCAGTAACAACGAAAATGCAAATTGTTTTACAATATATAGCGGTGATAATGATTTTTTTAAAAAGGCTTTCATAATATTAATATTGTTACGCAAGATTAATTTAAGAAATTAAGATACAGCCAAAAATTGTAATGGTCCCAAAACTCTACCTTGAGGTGAACCATGGTAAAAGATTTATTTAGATTACAATTAAAATTTCTTCATCAAAAAAAGTACCAGAAAAAATAGTATTCAAATACACAGTAATCTTAAATTTTACTAAAAAAGCCAAGCAAAAATCAGGTATGGAATAATGATGAAGATATAGCAACTGACCTTGATAATCCTAGCGAAGTACTTGCCGTTCATGTAGTTGTCAGTCTTGAGGAAGACCTCCCTCAGCCTGCTCTCGCCGATGGGGTTGTATTTGGCGTTGAACTTGTCGAAGCGGTGGAACGTGTTGCGGTCCTATTATAACATTATATATTGGTTGATAGAAATAGGGAAACCGCATCACATAAAGTCAAAGAACATGGCAAATAAAAGAAACATCGTACAAAACAAATCGTTGAAAAGGTCCTTTAGAATAATAATAAAAATGTTAACATAGCTATGTGAAGTTTAACTGACTTTTGTCACAAACTAACCCAATGTCTTTATGTGAAATACAATCTGTTTATTTTAATTTGAATTAGTTTCGTCTGTCGTGAAGATGTGTTTGAAACCAATAAATGGTTATGGGCCCAGAACTCTCCACATTGTAGTGATTGAAATGATGTTCTTTTAAAAATAGTGTAACTTACCGCGTGTACATCGAGCATGTCCACAGTGAGGTCGTAAGTGCTGAGGTTCATGGACTGGAAGACTGCCTTCAGCGTCATCGGTGTGCCTTTGTGGAGGGTCACCACCTGGAGAAGAAAAAATATCATAAAATATACTTATTTCATTATTTCGTTCAAATTTTGATGGCGGCACTCGGCATTACACAAAAGATCACAGGTTTTAATTTTTTAAATTTTAGTTTCTTTATTTTTTTATCTAGCATAGGTGTTTTGTCCCACTGTTGGACAGGGACCCCCTTTTCTTCCACTCGTCTCTCTCTAGCCATTCAAGTAAGAATTAGTCTGTGTCCTTCATTTTATTGATAAAATAAAAATACTTACCTCATCTGCATGGTTCTTGAGTGTCTTCTTGATGAAACGCAGCAGGTGTTTCTGGTTCATGCACGAGGCGGCGTGGATGTGGGTGTCCACTTTTCTGAAAAATATGATGAACATGAGATGTCTAAAAATGATTTGGCTAACTTACAGGATGCCAGATATGGACAGGATGACAGATAATAGGAAATTGATTCATTCATCATCAGATCAGTCAATATGGTAATTAAATTCAACCTTATCTTACTGAAACTGGGATTCGGACCCAGGGTGGATAAACAGGAACAGGACCGGTATCCTGGTCCTGATGGGGTTAAATACTTTATTTAAAAAGTTTCCCTTCATAATGGGTTTCACCTTCTAGAGAATAGACAGGTGAAAGAGATATAGGTAAAGTTAAAAGGAAGAAGGGATCCAGGAAGACCGAGACAAAGGGCAAATAAAGGAAAAAATATGCGTTGGGTCGTATCAAGAAGCGAAATAGCAATGCGGAGAGAAAAATGGAAGGAACTACACCGACCAGAGCCTCGCTCTTAAAGTTTATAATATGATGAAGATGGTCCCGGGGGAGGGGGGGTCATAGACCCCCATGACCGCTCTAAATCTGCCCCTGATGGAAAAAGACCATATTTACCTGATATTGTAAAAGTCTCTGTGAGGCACTGCTTTCTGCGAGGCCAGCTCCCTTAGCTCATTCAGCAACACGTGCAGCTGGAACTTGGACGATAGATAGCTCAGACGCCGGTAGCAGAAGGACTTCCTGTAGAAATACAACACTATAGTAAATAAAAATAATAATATGTATAGGTAGGTAGTCAAGATCGTGGAGGAGGCCAATATCTACAAAGGGTTGTAGCGCCCCGGTAGAAGTAACTTACAACAGAGAAAGGAACTTAAAAGGAGATTAAAGAAAATTAAAGATGGGTTTGCTCTTGACCACAATCTAATAATAATAATCTGATAATGCAGCAGCGGAGTTTGTTACGCGGGCTCTTCTCCAATTGTGCTTTGGAGGCGGTACCTAGTAACCTTCGCATTAATAGTTTTCTGACGTTAACTGGCTAATCTAGTAAATTAAGTATGACGATTTAAGTGCTTTTTTTAAGCCTATGAAAATAAAACAAAAAATTCATTTCATTTATAAATAACATCATCAAGTATTACCATCACAATCGCATCCCAAATCGCAAGTATTATATCCCAAATGTAACAATCTTACGAATAGTTTTACTGGAGGAACAGGAACAAAAGTAGTTTTATCTATCACTGGTGTACCTACAACGGTAATATTTTATTACCATTGTAAGTAAAATTATTTATTGCATCAAACATTATGGACAGAAACTTGATGCGTACATTAGGCGGCGTTATCGCTAGTGAAATATCTTCTAGGCAACCTTATCCTCTGTAGGAAAACTTTTCATAATTCATTTATTCTCGCTTACATGTATTTATACAGGTTTACATTGGTTGGTGTATAATGTTTGTATAGGTGATAGTACATGAACCCAGGTAGGGTGTTGCATGTTAGTGTCTAGAAATTAGTAAATTAGAATATGAATAACATTAATTAAATAAATTGAATAGATTAATACATTTAAACAGTAAAAAATAAAATAATTCTATTGATTAATTTGTCGCTATAATATAAAATAATTATAGTATTTAATTAATATCATTAATGTCAAAAACATATTTTAAAATTAAGGTAAAAAGGTTTTAAAGGTAGCACTCACAGAGGCCCGTCAGCGATCATGTTGCACATAGTGGTCTTGTCCTGTATGTACTCCGGCAGCGCCACGTACTCGTACGGAATCCTCTCCTCGCCCCGGTACAGGTTGTAAACCCCCCGGTCCTGCTTGATGGTGTATCCCTTCGCCGCGGGCAGCGGGCCCTCCCAGGGCTCCTTGTTGGCTCTGAACGGCGGGTGAACGATATGGTCTAAAGAGGAGAAAAAATGGCGATTGAATTTCAACACTAGCCTTTTCCTGCGGCTTCGACCACGTGAATTTGTTTTTGGGTTTTTTAATGCTTAGGAAACCCTTTAGGGAAAGGGTATCCCTACTTTGAGAATAATGACTGAAACCTCAGATCAGAAGGCGAAGAATGGAATGACCACTCTAGCGGGAGTGGGGCGTATCTAATGCTCAACCGCCACAAAGGGAAGATCTTCCCACTAGGCTAGGTCACATAATTAATATTAGTACTACGTACAGAAAGAAAACTCCCTGCACCTTCCGCACTTCTCCCCCGTTCTTGTATAACTGTGGGACGTTCGACTATGAAAACGCACACATTGACGTGTTACTGACGTGTTCACGGATATACAGTTTCATTGTAGTAGTAGTAGGCATATCTAACGCGCCGTTTCTATGAAGCGCCCGCCCTGTGGCTAGGTGTTAGGCCTGTGAGTGGAGCCGAGGCTCTGATGAGTTATCAGTCCAGAGTGCAAACGTCTTGCACAACCACAAATATTTGCGATGATCCTGTTGAGACTTGTCATCGATGACTTACCGGCGATGTGGCTCTTGGGCACCCGCATGCTGGGCGTCTGGTTGGGCGGCGCGTCCGCGTCCATGCTGCGCACGAACCGCGCCGTGATGCCGGAGAAGCTCTGGTGGGACATCTCCATGTACCGCTTGCGGATCTCTAAAGCTTGCACCAGGTACGAGGAGGCTTGCTGCAGGTCTTCTAGGGGTACCTGTGGGAGGATATAGATTTAAAGAAGAATATAGACGTATTGAGTCCAGAAAGAGAAGAAGCTCTAACTTTTCTTCTTCTAGTTACTAAAAGAATTAAAGAAGAGAATCTAGCGAATACTCTTATCTCTCAATATTAATTCTGTGCCAATGTTGAAGTTGGAAATGTTTAGTTCCCAAGCGAAGAAAAATTGCCATTATAACAAAAGCTGTTATTTTGTCATTTTTTACAACAATTGTTACAACAATACATGGAAAATAACAATCACCGTTCACCAAAAATAGATCTGATTGCACAATCTTTGAAGTGTGGCAGTATGACGTCTCCATCGTCATCATCGGGCATCAAGCGCTGTACCAGCTAGCTGCTCTAATGCTTACCACTAAGAAGTACACTGATCGCCACCTCTGCCATCGCACTCAGCACCCTGAGCTTTCTTCGAAGACTGCTGCTCCACAAGCTAGCTGCTATGCTTCCCACTTTAAGCTCAATTAATAAACCTACCCCTGAAGTATCCTCTCCACTGATCGCTGATAGAAGTGATGCAGGATGACGTCATCATCGTCATCATCAGGCACCCTGAGCCGCGCAACTTCTTCGAAGACGCTGGCTGCTCCACCCGCTAGCTGCTCCAATGCTTACCACTTTTAGCTCAATTAATAAACCTACCCCTGAAGTATCCTCTCCACTGATCGCCACCCTCTGGAAATGAGGCAGAATGACGTCTCCATCGTCATCATCAGGCACCCTGAGCCTCGCAGCTTCTTCGAAGACGCTCGCCGCTCCACCCGCCTCGCTGCCTCCGAACGAACGCGCTGATTGGCCACATTCCGCCGCTCTGAAAAGGTTGAAGGTCTTATAAAGTCCGACCTTTGACTGTTTCTGCCCCTACCGCCTGTTTTAAACTGGAAAAGGTCTTTATAAAGGTCCGGAGAAAACATTTCAGATTGCCAGTATATTTGCACGCGGAGTAACTCAACGGATATAATGATTGATAGTTTTCATTGTAAATATACCAGGCAAAATCTTGTCAAATTATAAAGAAGACGTAGATATCATTAAGCATCAGTCTATACCTCTATTTTAATATATTCGAGATAGCCCAGTAATAGATACAGTATAGATATCCTTCGCTCTGACGTTTCTTAAAAAAAAATAGAAAGAAAAATCTTTTATTTGAACTTACAACGACAAATTCTGTACAAATTAACATTTCGTGTCACACAGCTAGAAGCAAACAGTTGAACTCATCAATAAAGCTGCAGCCATTACAAGTGGGTCAGCGTTTATGGCACGCAAACATCGCTCGTGTTTGTCAGTGTCGTTAATTTCTCCTGAACAGTATGTCGACATTTATATGGAGTGAGCTGAGTTTGTAGTGAAGTGAAAATGTGCAACGTCACATTATTATCCCAATCCTATTCTGTCAAAAGCTTGCTAAATAATAGGTCCCTTGATTTTTTCCATAATAGGAATGTGATTTTTATCACATACACACACATGTGATAAAAATCTCACGAAACTATTAATTGATAGTTGAACCACTATAAAATCGGGTTTACCAAAAGTGTAGTGCCCGGTTCCAAAGTCGGAATCATAACTTTTATTTCAGAACAGTTTAACAATAAGTTAGTACCTACCTAATATAATAAGAATGAACTGGAAATGAGGTAACGACAGAATTTACTTTTATCCAAGAATAGTCTGTTGACTACACACTTCATTACAAATTACCGCGCTCACCTTTATTACCGCGGCATAGAATAGAAGTCCGTATAGGGTAAATTGTCATGCAGTGCAGGTGAGTGTACATACGATGGGGACACCTCTGGTTATTTTCCGCAAACTTAGATTTTCCATTCTATTCCATCTAACTACAGTTTACATAATGTAGACGTCAATTTGTTGGAATATCGGAACGTTCCAATATTTAGACAGTCATTAGGCATTTCCCTTAATTACCCTAACATAAAATCAATTGATTGACCATTGTCTGACGCGTTATTTTATACTAATAAGAATAAAAATTAATCACGATGGACATGTTAAACTATCACACGTTTATAAATTCTTAAAGCTACAAACTACTAGCATTTCGGAACGACCACCGCCGCTGCCGCTGAGAAAAAACACCGTACGTAAAAACACACTGAACAGTATTGGCCTATTATATTTTGTTCATCATATAAAGTAGCAGAAGCAAGATTTTTTTTTGCATTTTGTGTGTCACTGCTGGGCAAAAGTCTCTCCTTTCTGCTTCCACAACTCAGATTCTGATGCGGTTTCCCCACTGACCTAAATAATACAAGTAGGTACTGTATGTACTGTAGTTACTGTATTATTCAAGGTTTCCCGAAAAAGCGCTGAAAAAAATTACATAATTAAAACTATACCTGGACATTGTCCACCTTTTGCATTCAAGTTTACTCCCAAACATTTTTAAAGTTTAATAACACAACACACCACAAAAATTCTACTGACGCAATGTTCACTCACATAGATGCACCTGACTTTTTCTCAGAAATCTAACATTGAGTTTTCGGATATGAATCATTGTTCAGAAACTCGGAAATCTTTTATCAATTGTTCAATTAATCTTTCCGGGAAAATTTAGGGTTAGTCATGAAAATGACTCTTCTAGTTATTTATTTTCAGCAAACACACAGTCACGAAATCAAAATAATTTTAACGATTCACATATTTATTGTACCGGATTGCACCAAAAATCCAGGCAAATGCGATTGCAATATTCACTATAGCATAACCTGTTTTTGTATTAAAAATATCGCGACGAATTAAGAACCTCCTTTAATTTTTAAGTCAGTTAAAAGTCACATAAATTCACACAATATGAATAAAAGTGGTCGTCCAAATACGTGTTCAACTTTTGCGTGAATGTCAACGTAATTCCACGCTATACGGCCTAGTGGCGTCGCGTCCGGGTGCGCTGTGACATCAAGTCTGGCCAGTTAAGGGTTACTGTCGCACCAAGGTTCATCCAATTACGATACTAATAAATATCGACTCAGCTTAGTGGTTTACGGCTGGCGGGAAAAGCTGGCTGTTAAATGCTAGTTCGGGGTGTAAAATACCCAGTGGCGGATTAACTAAGAGCAACAGTAGCAAATTTATATAGCATTTGCTACAGGCTCCACGCATTTTCAGGGCCCTGCGCAACAATTTGGGCGGGCACATATGATACATGATTCTTTTTTGGTCGCGTGTGCTTTTTTTGTATGATTATTTGTTGGGGTTTTGCTTTGTTTTGCGTACCTATGTTACGAACGGCAAAGTTAAGTTTATTTTGTACGGAACCCTCGGCAAGCGAGTCCAACTTAACTCGTTATCGTAACTAATGTTCTCATTGGCAATTTTAAATAAGATGCAAATATTCGTGGTGGATCATGTCATGGGGTCTCATCCATCCATAAGGAAGGACATTAGGTACCCTAATAGTAGAGACATTAAATAGGCGTCGATAATGATTCTAAACTAGAGATAAATCATAAATCCAAGTTATTTTAAACTAGCTAGTGCCGGCGACTTCGCCCGCGTGAATTTCCCACGGGAACAGTGCTTTTTCATGGGATGAAAAGTACTCTATGTCCTTCTCAGTAGCTCTAACTATGTGTTGTGTATGCGAAATTTCAGGAGGATTGGTTCAGTAGAAAAAGCGTGAAGAGGTAACAAACAAACAAACTCACTTTCACATTTATAATATTAGTTAGGATTAGGATTGATTGTATAGTCAGATGCAGAGACCTGACGCCTATCTCACCGAATCCTGCCTCAGGGGGGGTCAGGTTTCCCTGTATCTGGCTGTACCTACCGATTATAGGTAAACTCCGTTTTTTCTTAATTGTCCTATTATGTAAACAATCTTCACAGTACTTTTTGTTGAATTTTGTTGAAAATAAATCAAATATTAGTAGGTACAAACCTAAACATTCTTAAAAACTCTATTTTAATTTATATTGTTGTAAAATCATAAGGTAAGATTGGTATAATAATAGGACAATTATAAATAAACGTACTTTAGATTATGAACTTCTTCAATGGTGGTCTGCTGCATTCAGAGTAGATAGCGATGACGCCACGTTAATCCGGTGTCTGCGGATGACGTCAGCAGTTATCGGCTATTATGGCTTATACGGCTAATCGCTATAATGCTACCATCAGCTAGCTAGACAGGGCACGATTAGGTCATCTCATTTGACAGCACAGCACCACCTCAACTTATCTGAGCGCATGCGATTTTGATCCTTATTGACATTAATCCCCTGTTATCCCTTTGAATATGTGTTATCCCAACTAATAATATAAATGCGAAAGTGAGTTTGTTTGTCTGTTTGTTTGTTACCTCTTCACACTTTATCAACTGACATACACATAGTTAGAAGTAGGTACTGAGAAAGACTTAAACCTTACATCCCGGGAAAAAGCACTGTTCCCGTGGGAAATTTACGCATGCGAATCTGCGGCCAAAAGCTGGTTACCTACAATGCTTTCTTAGTTTCCTTATAACGCGAAGAATTTTGCCAAATTTTGCGATTGTGCACTACTCTCAACAGTAACTGATCTAGAATTCCTGTGACTACAGAAATTCTTGTAACTGCATGCACTCAATCCCGTCGCCAGCTAACTAGGGCACGAGGGCCGAGGGCCATTGCAAAACACCCTGTTCAGTATTCGCGACACGCGGCGCGTGTTGCCGGTCACGTGACCAAGGTCAGGGTCACCGCGTGACGTCATCGCGGAATTCAATTTGCAAGCGCACTGCGACGTCCGAGCTCTTTGCGAATTAATAAACAAAAAAATGCAGGGTGCATACTGGGTACAAAAATTGTGCCGATGCAAATGTGCTTGATAAAAATTTATTTATTTATCTTCTTTATTTAAAAAAAACATGTAAATGGCGGACTTAAAGCCGGCTTTTTACAAAAGTTCCATCAGCAACAGTGTCGGTAGCTATTGACATATTTAGCAATTCTATCGATATGGGATTATTGATTACATTTTGTCAGACTTGCAAACGTGGATTTTTCACCGAAGCGATAATTATATGAATCATTGGAGTCTTATTCTATTCTAACTGTGAAAAAGAGTTTACAAAATTGTAGAAAATTGCGACAAAAACAAAACGCAGTATGTAATTGCAAACGATGAATCGTTAATTAGCGAGTATCGTTAACTTACAGACTGCCTATGCCTATTTACTTACTTGACATTTAGTTGCCTTTGGATAAGGAGCTTCTTCTCAATCTGTTCGATAGGGAACTGTGGCACCTCGTAGGGCGCCGACAGCTCATTGGGGAGCTCCCGAGGCGCCTCCGCCCCCACTGCGCTAGTGGGGCTTTCGCTTCCTGGAACAATGGTCAGAGATAATGTCATAGTCAATCACTTTACAGTACCTAACACTCTCATAACCTAAGGGTTTAGGCAGACCACCACATGGTTAAATAACATGGAGAAGGAGATCCAAAAGGCAAAGCTTGACCCCCAGACAACCCGGAGTAGACACCCAATACTCAATACTCATTTATTCATAACCATGTTACACGTCAATACAAAGAAAAAAATAATAATACTTAGGTACACCTCTGGTGCAGATGTACGAGGAGACCCGACCCCGAATAAAATAGAAGAAGGGGTGGACGAAGAAGACCTGGTTATATTCTCATCTATACTAGGACCAAAATATTTATTTTGATTATTTTGTTTTGAATAGTTTATTTCAAAATGTAAAATAATGAACGGAAACAAGAGTATACTTTTCGATACTATAGTTATAAATAGAACACAAATAAAGAGTCACAGATAATGACTATCCGAATGAAAAACAAAGTTGTTATGCATCTGCGTCTAACACAGAATTTACACTCGTAGTACCTTTGATTATCAAAGTGCACACATCCTCAATCATCACTGAATTGCGAACTTTCGTTCAAAATCGATGAGTCTACATACACTGGTTTTTGGGAACGTCAGAGCGATATATAAGTACTTGTACCTAATTCATATAAAAACACAGCAACTGGCACTTCTCTTAACCTTATTCAAAACTCTGTGTCTCCACTTTACTCAATAGGGGACCGGCCTAGGTATGAGAATTGTTAAAAATATGTAATTTTATGATAGAATACATATAATTAAACACATTTTGCGACTTTTCAGCACGAGTTTATTCTCCAGAGCTAATTTATTCGAGTTCAAACTTTTAGGGAAAGTCCATTTTCTACGCGTGACGTCACATGAATGTACGTTTAGTTAGGGGCGTTTTGGTATCGTCCAAAAATCGCTTGAAAATGTGAATTGTTTTTGGCCATGTCTTGGAAAATACTTCGGTTATGAATGTGATTCTTTTACGGATGATTCTATTAATGTTAGGTATTTCAAAGAAGCATCAAAAAAAAAAGTTGGCCGGTCCCCTATTATCGTGTAGTTTCGTACTCATAATACTGCATTTAGTTGCATAGGTGCTTACTGCAATGTTGCACCACATGTAGCATTTTTGTTATCGACATTTGTATGTGTCGTACCTAATCATATTTGTTCGGAAGTTTCCTATTTCCTACTAATCCTTAGAAAATATGTTTGTTACTTAAACACGTAGAATTAACTGGACGACGGATTTTGACGTTTGGGAATGCAGTCGGGGGCAGGTAAATCTGACCCCCGAATCCTATCTCAGAGGTACTGGATGGTGTACAAAAATACTGGTACCGGAAATAGAACATAGATAGGGTATCTTTTATCCCAAAATTCCCACGGGAATGAAGCCCTGGGGCACAGCTAGTAAATCATAAGGATCAATTTTTCTACACAGCAGGGCAGTTAAAACAACTTCAGAGAAAGGCCTTGCATTGTAAGCAGACTAAATGAAATTTGTTATCAAAAAAATATTACGTTCTGGAGTCACGACCTCCTCCTGAGCCTCGGAGGTCCTCCTCACATGCCAGATGTCCTTGTCGAAACTGTACATCGCAGCCGATTCCACTCACAATGTCACATCCACGACCAACCACGAACCAACACAATATAACACTTTATTTTTATTGTAGTTTTAATTATCATCGAATTGCGTGACTGGTTGACTAGGTTTCATCAGGTCTTGGGGTTATCACACTATCACGTTTTTAAAGACACTGTGACGAAAGCAAAATGTTTGTGTACTAGTTGATTTGTATGGGCATTTTAAGAAACGGATGTAACATTACTTAGAAATATATTAATATATTAATAGTGGGTCTAAAATCGAATTCCACTTTATTTTCAAAATTTTATTGCCTTGGACATGTCGAAGCGAGATAGTTAAATAATAAAGAAACTATAGAACAATTTTCCTTCGGAATTATAGAGATTCATTGAATTGTAGGGTGAGTACGTTCGCTCCTTAGTCGGGATAGTTTTGGAAAAAAACAGATCCGTCACCTTTTAAGGTACGAGACGTAAAACGGGAATATCAACAGTATTTCACTATTATATGTTTTGTTTATATTTCACCTCTAAGTACTATTAAAAATTGAAGCCTACTTTTTAGTGTGATTTCAGAAATTAGCTAGAACAAGCTAAAACAACATTGTTAATATTTCATTTGTTTAAAGTGAAAGTCATGTGGAACTTAGCTGTTGGATCTTGCCAACTCGTTAGCAAGTGAAATATGTGGTTGCTTAGATAATGAATACTTCTGTTATGTATAACAGCACTCGGAATACAGGAGTTGGTTTTTATATGGTCTAAAGATCTTTATGACTTAAAACTGGTTTTACTGAAATGAATAATTTAGTTTTTTTTTAAAGAAATTTATTTGATAAGGAGTAGTTATAAAAATATTTAAAATAATAATTGCATTTAAAAATGGCATTGATTGCAAGTTGTGTAAGAGCAATAATTTGTATAAGAGCTCTTTAATTTGTTTAAGTTTTTATGATATTCATTGTATGAGAGGCATTAGAGAGGAAGAAATACGAAATGATACGTTATTAAATCAACAACAGCCAAAAACCTACTACTAAGGGTCTCAAAAAATAGGTCAAAATTTGTTCTTTTGTAGCCAACAGCTTCAAAGAGAAAATTCCAAGAAATATTTAAAAAGTGAATACAAAAAACGTTAAAGAATGTTGTCTACTAATCCAACTGAATAAATGCGTGTATACAGTTGGATTAGTACACCATAAACACGATAAGTTATGGACTGAACAAATAAGCCATAAGCTAACTAAACATTGTCAGAGGGCGGCAAATTCATGAGTGGTCAATAACAGTATTGCCTATTACACCGAAGTTACGACCAAGTACAGCCAACATCAATCTAATCTACTCAAAATCATTCCAAATTCTAAGCTATAACTTCAGCATAGAATCGATGTCTGACTGGTCTTGCAGTTTACTGTAGGTCGTTGGATGGTAATAGAATAAAGCGTAGCCGCAATCCAATTTCCTAACTATTTACGATCCAGCGTTCTTTGCAATTAACTAGGAATTATGCGAGCTATTGACACGATAGA
>CM031588.1:297771-361156 GCA_018467065.1 Ephestia elutella | reverse complement strand
TACGGTTATAGCTAACAATACAATCGACGAATTCTATCGGCCTCATATGAGCCGCCGATAACTGTAACCACAATGGAGAACACAAAAGGGTCAAAATATTAATATGAAATATACCTAAAATTGGAGCGTAGATCATGTACATTACAATAGTTTTTATTTCACTTCAATACATCCAGTATTTCCGAAGTTATAACTACGAGAAGTTTAGGCCCTTTTTTAATTTCCGAAATTACGGGCGCTAACGCGATGACGTCACACCCTTGTTCACCGCGCCAGTTTGGTTCGATGACCCTACTAAATTACTCGCGTCTTGTTTCATTTTGTTTGAAATTTATTAATATAAGTAAGTACAGTATTAATATAAAGTTTGCGTCCCTAGTGTGTGTGTGTGACTAAAGTGAAACGTGAAGTGTGCAGAATGGAAGAAGGTTTTCTTAAATGTCAATCAGACAATCTGCCAACAGTGGATAGTTTGATGGTGGCACAATATTTCATAAATAATCAGGATTTTACGGCTGCCGAAATTCGAGGAATAAAGTTAAAAAGGTATGTATGTTGTAACACCTATTCTTGGGTAGGTATTTGTTCAAACCTAACTGAAAGTACCTACCTATCTATGAGAGTTTCATTTGCTGTTTTTATTATGGGACCGGTAAAAATACAGTACCTACCTAGGTAGGTACTCCAATCAACATTTCGAGGTTGTTGATGATTATTTTGTGTTTATTACCTAGTAGGTATAAACTTATACAGAACATATACAGAATAGAAGTACTAGTAGGTATTTACGTACCTACCTATATATTAGTTTTCTAAGTAGGCAAATACCTACCTGTTAATAGGTATTATGCCTAGATATTTTTGATAAATTTTATCCAATATCCTACCTTTGTTTACATCAACGATTTTTTTTAAATAAAAATACGTTTTTAAGAAATCAGTGCTGATCAAGTAAGTAAGTAAAAATGCTTTATTGCACCAAAAACATGTAAAGGATACAAATTGAGACTAATATAGGTAAAATATGTACAATAGGCGGCCTTATCGCAAGTGCAATCTCTTCCAGGCAACCTAAGTGAACGGAAAGAGATGAACATAAATGGCGGTGCATGAACAGAGACATAGAAAAGAAAATTGAGACAATAAAGAGTACAACATATGTAAAAAATAAATAAATAAAATAAATTGATAAACTATATATAAAACTAGCTGTCGCCCGCGGCTTCGCCCGCGTAAGTTTCGCTTAGATGAAAAATCTCTCTTGGAGCTTTTCATCAGATGTTCCAGATCTTCAAATTTTATACGTCAGCAGAAAATGCTCATCAGGTTGAATGATTTTTGCTAAGGCGCCATTTCCATATATGTTATAGTGTAGCTGGTCTCTTGGAGCTTTTCATCAGATGTTCCAGATCTTCAATTTTTATACGTCGGCAGAAAATGCTCATCAGGTTGAACGATTTTTGTTAAGGCACCATTTCCATTTTACTTATAGTTTAACTGTTCCGTTATGGTTCTTCATCAGGTGTTCCAGTTTTCAAAATGAATTATAGCCTATATGTTGCCCAGGCTTAATAGCTATACAACAAAAAAAGTTTCATTCAAATCCGTCCAGTAGTTTTTGCGTGAAACGCGTACATACATACAGACAGACAGACAGACAGACAGACAGACAGACAGACAGACAGACAAGAAATTCCAAAAAAATTTTTTTGCTTTCTATTGTTCTTTTTAGGTCTCCCTCTATCCATTTCAGTCAAAAATATTAAATGTACAGACAAAATATTTTTACTGTTTTATTATATGTATAGATATGTATAGATAATATAATAAATATAAATATACACACATAAATATAAAATACTTACATTAATATATATATACTATATATATATATATATATATATATATATATATATATATATATAAATCGCGAAGGACTTCTTGCGTCTTTACAAACTACCACCCTGCCGCGTCCACTGAATGTAGGGAGATTTTTAATGTTTTCAATGCGTATATAAGATGTTTTAATCAGTATCATATCAGTAGTCAACGTCAAATTTCATTTAAACGTTAAATGGTGATATTCAAATTAAATATTTCTAGCTGAATTTGTGCGTCCTTTCACTCTTAAATCTTTCTTGCACACTGAATATCTGCGTATACCTACTAAACACTGCATGCACATTCCCGCCTCCATCCGAATATATGTTTAAATCAATTCCGTATAATGCTCTGCATATATCATAATGATTATAATAACTAAATTACATCCATCTACTATCGAATTCAGATTGGTTCCGAATAACTGAATTAGTGCGTTCGTTCACTCTTAAATGTTTCTTGCACACTGAATATCTCCGTATACGTTCAAAACACTGCATGCACATTCCCACCTCCATCCATCTGTATGTTTAAATCAATTCCGTATAATGCTCTGCATATATCATAATGATTATAATAACTAAATGACATCAATTTACTATTGAATTCAGATTGGTTCCGAATACTGTTTTTGAATTATTGTATCCAGCTTATCAGCCAAGAGGCTTCCACCTATATAAGGGCTTATACTGACTCCAGGCACAGATAATATAATAAATAATTTTAGTAATTAAATTTAATAATAACTTGCGATAAACCGGTCAAAGACCAAAGTCATGACCAACAGTACCAAGCATGCGATCAAGTTAGATGGGCAGGCATTGCAATATGTCGAGGAGTATCTCTACCTGGGCCAGATAGCATCATTCAACAATAGGCAAGATCAGGAAATCGATCGCCGTACTGGTAATGCCTGGAAATGCTTCTGGTCCATGAAAGACCTATTGAAGGGCACCCTTCCACTTTCCCTTAAGCGGAGGCTCCTCGACGTGTGCATACTGCCTATTCTAACCTACGGCTCGCAGACATGGTCTTTTACCGAGGCTCAAAAGTCCAGACTCAAGGTCTGCCAAAGAGCCATGGAGCGCAGCATACTGGGCTTACGTCTTATAGACAAAGTAAGGAACACCAAACTGCGCTCCTTAACTAAAGTGGCGGATGTAGGTGCAAAGACTGCCAGATTGAAGTGGGACTGGGCGGGGCACGTTTGTCGTATGCGGCCAGAAAGGTGGGCGAGATTGGCTACCTTCTGGTTACCGGACGGCCGCAGAGGACGAGGTAGACCAAAAAGGAGATGGCGGGACGACATAGACAAATTTTTACCTGAGTGGCCAGAACTTGCAATGGAGAGAGACGAGTGGAAGAAAAAGGGGGAGGCCTTTGCCCAGCAGTGGGACACAACACCAACAGGCTAGTTAAAAAAAAAAAAAAAAAAAAAAAAAATTTTAATAAGTTTTTATCAATGTTTGTTTCTTTGTGATGCGAATGTGCACGCGTCAAACCTTAATTTTTGCACTACCTACATTTGGATGATATTGTTTGTTGTTTTTTTTTTTCTTTTTATAATCGTACGCTCACTGTTGTGTAAATTTTTGATTGTAAATGTTTTCTCAGTAAGTGAAGTACCAATGTATTTTTTATGAGAAAATAAATGTTCTTTAAACCCAAATAATTAATAGTTAGCATACAAAAGTGACAATACCTATGTATAGTGTAGGTATTTTCACTTTGGTGGTCTACAAAATCTTAAAAAGCCATATAATCATTTTTGACGAGTGTCAGGTAAGTTCGGAGTTGGACAGGTAAGTATGTATAAACAGGTAAGCTCAGAAGCACAAGCTGGCGTAAACAGGTAAGTCCGGAGTTGGACAGGTAAGTATGTATAAACAGGTAAGCTCAAAGGCACAGGCTGGTGTGAACAGGTAAGTCCGGATTTGGACAGGTAAGTATGTAAAAACAGGTAAGCTCAGAGGCACAAGCTGGTGTGAACAGGTAAGTTCGGAGTTGGAAAGGTAAGTATGTATAAACAGGTAAGCTCAGAGGCACAGGCTGGTGTGGACAGGTAAGTCCGGAGTTGGACAGGTAAGTATGTATAAACAGGTAAGCTCAGAGGTACAGGCTGGTGTGGACAGGTAAGTCCGGAGTTGGACAGGTAAGTATGTATAAACAGGTAAGCTCAGAGGCACAGGCTAGTGTGAACAGGTAAGTTCGGAGTTGGACAGGCAAGTATGTATAAACAGGTAAACTCAGAGGCACAGGTTGATGTGGACAGGTAAGTCCGGAGTTGGACAGGTAAGTATGTATAAACAGGTAAGCTCAGAGGCACAGGCTGGTGTGAACAGGTAAGTTCGGAGTTGGACAGGTAAGTATGTATAAACAGGTAAGCTCAGAGGCACAGGCTGGTGTGGACAGGTAAGTCCGGAGTTGGACAGGTAAGTATGTATAAACAGGTAAGCTCAGAGGCACAGGCTGGTGTGGACAGGTAAGTCCGGAGTTGGACAGGTAAGTATGTATAAACAGGTAAGCTCAGAGACACAGGCTGGTGTGAACAGGTAAGTCCGGAGTTGGACACGTAAGTATGTATAAACAGGTAAGCTCAGAGGCACAGGCTGGTGTGAACAGGTAAGTTCGGAGTGGACAGGTAAGTCCGGAGTTGGACAGGTAAGTATGTATAAACAGGTAAGCTCAGAGGCACAGGCTGGTGTGGACAGGTAAGTCCGGAGTTAGACAGGTAAGTATGTATAAACAGGTAAGCTCAGAGACACAGGCTGGTGTGAACAGGTAAGTCCGGAGTTGGACAGGTAAGTATGTATAAACAGGTAAGCTCAGAGGCACAGTGTGAACATGTAGGTTTCATGATACGAATAATCTAGTAGTAGTCATATTTATGTAGATGAACAAACAAAATAAAAGGCATATCGTAATATAAAACATTTAATGTTTTATTTTAAATTTTACAAAAAATGTGTATTTGTTTTCAAATCAATGCAATTTAACATTGACATAATAATAAACATAAATTTGCTCTGCCGTGCCTAATAACAAAATAAACTGAATTATGAACATCAATCAATCTTCATTACAATGGAACATGTATTTGTTTTTAATATTATAATTAAAAGAAATCAGTAGGGTTTTTATCAACCCAATGTTGTCATTCTTGTTTTAGATATCTACTTAAAAGAAATGTAAGTAGATATCTAAAATACTTCTCTTTAAATTTAAAATTTTGTTAAAACAAATGTGTATCTAAACATAAAAATCAAAACATTTTAACTGGCATTTTAACAATTTTAGTTATACTAAATAATTAAACATAAATCTCTCTGGGCTCTGCCTTTGCCTAATAACAAAAAAAACTTAATTATGAACATCAATCAGTCTTCATTACAATGGAACATGTATTTTTATATTATAATTAAATTAAATCAGTGGCTACAACTAAAAGCCTCATGTCCGGTTTCTGAGGTGCTGTTAGATATCTCTTCATTAGTTATTAATTCGATAAACAGACAACCTTTTTAATTCTTTATTAAGTCCTTTGTTTAAAAATGCTTTTAAAGGCATTTGCTTATGTAATTGCAGTTATGTCAGTAAAATTATTTTTAAACAAAGTTTAATGACAGCTAAACATCAGATAAAGTTATGGAATAAATAAACAGCTGATACGGACCTCAGAAACCGGGTATTAATCATCAATTCAAACATAATTATAAGTATCATAATCATTGGTATGCATTAACAAAGTAAAAATATTTGAAACGAAACATACTATTTTAAAACATAAATTTTCTTCTCTCATTTCTTAGCCTTAGAGTAAATATTTTGGACGAATACCTTTATTTTTAGCCAGTCTTTATTCTTAAGTAAATCTATATGTTGTTCTTTTAATTTCTCACATTCATTTCTTTTAGGCGGTTGGTGATTTTTTATGTGAAATTTAAAGTATTTTGTAACTACGTCCTTTTGTTGCTTTGTCCAAGGTACCAACGTCCTTTTTTTCCCTTTTCGTATTTTGTTTTCGTTTCCTAATTGACACACGGTTTCATTAATAAGTTGTTGAGAATCATTTTGTATACCAGATGGTCCAGCCTGAGATAAGTTATTTAAATTACTATATGTTTGTACGTAATCAGAATTAGCATCTAAAGTAGGTTCAGGTTCAGGATCATAGTCTATAATTTCGTTATTATCCATGGGCTCTTCAATTAGCTCCTCATTCAAATCTAAATCAATCTCTTCGAGAGATTTTCCTTTGTAAGCGTCTGCTTTTCCATCTTCCATAAGAATGAGAAGCTTTGATATCTTAGCAGTTTGGTATACGTCATCTGGCAACCTGTAAGCCTTTTTATGTACTTCATTAGTGTGGCCCATAAATGTAGCGAGCTGCTCCTTATCATTGTCAGACATAATAAAAATTTGCGATAAGGTGGCTAAATGTTTTCTTAGCTTTGTTGAGGAAATTGCTTTAGGCTGTTTTGCCCCTGACAATTTGGCATGCTTTTCCAAAACTTTGTAGCCATAAATTGTATTGTTATAACCGGGATTACCAAACAAAAATTGATTTGGTGTCGAAGCAAAAAATATGCCTAATCGATAATAATAATTTAATATCATCTTGAACTTCTTTATTAAACAGAACTGGTACTCCGCGGCCGCGTTTACCTCTTATGACAACACGTTTAAATTTCTTTACCAGAATCCTTTCTGAGGTAGTAAGCGCACGATCAAATTCTTCATACTTATTATTATCATTATTGTCGCTTTCTAAATAATCGTGCACTGTAATTCTTTGAAGTTCTCCAGGCCTGCGCCTATTTAATAATAAAACCCTACAATACACAGTCTCTAAAAGTTGTGTATATGTTTCAGTAGTTTGTAAGCCTTCTTTAATTTTTATAGCAGCATCCAAGGATTTTTTATTTAGGTATTCTTTAAGAATTTTTAAATCATTGGCTAAAGGCACAATAGTTATCTTATTCCACTTTTTCTTGTTTAAATCTGTTGCAGCTTGTGTAGACACATCATATTTCCAATTTGATTCAATAAGTTGAATCAAAGTTTTTAAGTCGGCTTCTATTTTGCCAGTATCTACTTCCATGTAAGGCCCTTGTTTTTTTAATGCACACATTATTGCAATATTGCAGCATTGTTTCAAGGTGGTGGACAGATTCATTGCGAACGTAGGTGTCTCATACCTATCTTTTTCTATGTCATAATTTCCCAGTATTTTGGTTGCTTGTACTATGTTATCATAATGAATTGGTCTTAAGGCAGAAAAGAAGTCATTAATGGATGGATCAATCTTTTTTAATTCCATTAATAATTTTGCAAGCTCTCTCATTTTTCTAGACACTACGTTAACGAAATGTTTTTCTCGGTGAGTTTTTAAATATTGACATCCGAAAGCACATATAAGGTTATCTTTTTTTGCAATAAGTGATATTTTGTCTGCCCGCATTCGGGGAAATACAGTTTCCTTAAGTTTTTCGTCGATTTTAAGATGACGTATCAGTAGATTTTGAGCCTCAGATTGAATGTTTTTACTTCCTGATTTACCACTACATTTCTTTTTATGTTTCCACAATAGTTTTTTAGAATAGAACCCCAGACACTCTGTACACGGCAAATAATCAGTAAATTTGAATTTTCGCATCGGTTTAGTGACCTCTTTTGAATTTACAAGGTAGTTTCCTTTTTTACGTAGAGCTGCAATTAATTGTTTTCTATCAAGACTTTTTTTAGGTTTTGACACAATTTTTTGGACTTCAGTTTCATAAATATGGTGTCGGAGTAAATGACGAGCAAAATTTAAAACAAATGACTCACAGTAAAAGCAATAATCTTTATCTCGAACCTTTGAACTTTTGGGTTTTTGCCTTTGGATAATTGTTGTACTATCATTAGAATTATCTTCTATTTGAGATTCACTATTAATATCGTAAATAATCTCTTTATTTGGTTCTGATTCATTAGGTTCCTTGACCGATGAATCTAAGTTCGAAACACATTTTAATGGCGTTAAATTATTCGAAGATCCAAATTCATTGCGAAAAGAATCATCAGAACTGGTCTGCAACAAAAAAAAAGCTTATTATATTTTGTTGCACTTTACTATTGTTGCTTCGTTAATATGAAGGTACAACTTGATTAGTGATATAAGTGTTGTCTATCCCTTGCTGAACATCAAAATTACCCGATCCCCGATCTTAATCCTAAATTGGCGCTCGCAGACATTTTTAAGCCACCTAGAAGGTTTCTAACATGGCTTAAGGACTGCTTCGGCTTAGAGTGCTTTGGGATAACAGCCGTTAGCATAAGTATTATCATTAATTAATTAATGAAGTATTTTAGTAAAACTTACTTCGTGTCTCGGAGGAGTGTAATTAGAACATGTCGCAGAAAAGTCCGATATTGAACCAGATTTTGAATCAGATAATTCCTGTAAACAGAGATACATACAATAAAATACATGATTAACAACACCAAAAGGAGAAATTGAAGATAAACGATACATCATAGGTACTTTTTCTTTATTTAAGAGCGACTAATGTAAAGTTAATGAATAGACAGCAGTAGGTATTAGGTATTCAGCTGGGAAAAACTCGAACCAACACAGGCTGATGTGAACAGGTAAATTCAGAATTGGATAGGTAAGTACGTCTACATAGGTAAATTAGAGACGGATTGGTAAGTATGTATAAACAGGTAAGCTCAAAGGCACAAGCTGGTGTGAACAGGTAAGTTCGGAGTTGGACAGGTAAGTATGTATCAGGTAAGCTCAGAGGCACAGGCTGGTGTAAACAGGTAAGTCCGGAGTTGGACAGGTAAGTATGTAGACTAAGAGCCGGCCGTATGCAACCCTACCTCATCGGGTTGCAAGATGTGACGTATATAGGGTGTTGCATAATAAAAAGCTATGTTTTGAAATGTATGGTTGCCTTGCCCAAACCTGGAGCATTTTGTACAGTCAGCAAAAAACTCCATATACTAAAAAAAGCTCCAGGCTTAGGAAAGGCAACCAAGGTTATTTATTAAGAGGATGAATAAGACTTTCAAATGGGTGGGAATTTAAATAGGTTTGCCTTGATCAAACCTATCACTTTCGTGATTCAGACTTACTAAGGAAGTAAAAAAATTATCTTATTAGGTAGAAAAATGAAACTTCTGCCATTCGAAAGTCCTATTCATCCTCTCAATAAATAACCTTGGTTGCCAGCCCTAAACCTGAAGCTTTTTAGTATGGAGTTTTTTGCTGACTGTACAAAATGCTCCAGGTTTGGGCAAGGCAACCATGTATTTTAAGACATAACTTTTTATTATACAACACCCTAATGTAGGTATAAAAAAATGTGTGTACGTAAGTCGTGTTTTATCTAAGTTAAAACATACGTGCCTCATGTAAGGTTTCTGGTTGGTTTTCTTTTTCTTCATGTCTCTCTGAAAACAAAACAGATATATTTGTTTTATTATAAAACAATAAAAATTTTAAATACCCTCGACCCAAAAGCATACAAAAACAAGAAAACCCATAAAAAGTAAGACACACAGTTATCTGATGTAATGTAACTCCATACCAAATTTCATCCAAATCCGTTCATCTGTTTTTGCGTGAAAGAGTAACAAGCATCCATCCATCCATCCATACTCACAAACACCATACCTAAACATCCGAGGCGCAGTGGCTAACGCACTCGCCCTGAGAACTGCGTGAAGTCGCGAAAAATCCTCTGGCCACCCCTTCTGGGATAATAGCCGTGAGTGCATACAACTTTCGCGTTTATAATAGGTATTAGTACGAAGTAGGATGATATTACGATATAAGAATCAAATAGGTAAGTAATATAAATAAATAAATAAATATACCTATACGGACAAATCACACAGATTGAGTTAGCCCCAAAGTAAGTTCGAGACTTGTGTTCTGGGATACTAACAAATACATATATAGATAAACATCCCAGACCCGAGTCAATTTGAAAAAGATCATTTTCCATCTTGACCCGACCGGGGATCGAACCCGGGACCTCTGGTGTGGCAGTCAGGCGTGATGACCGTTCGGCCACGGAGGTCGTCGAGAATAGTAGCATGTACCTACTTACTTTTGATTATTACTGGTTATCACAAAAACATTCGTCTTCCGGAAAATGATCATAAATGGCATATTCGCAAAATTTACACCACATAAAAGAAGAGTTATAAAGCCTTTTAAAGTCATCGAAATTCATGGGTAGTACAAAGTGTTTAACTACTGAATTAGTAATATTAATACTCGTATCACAATGTATGCACCAATTTCGCAAAATGAAATGCGTTGAATCCCAAGGCCATTGCAGTTTAGCTTTATAAAATTGTATAAAATCATTTCTTTTAAAAAAAGTATCCACATCAATCACAACAACCATTTTTGCAGATTACACACGTTCACTCACAGACAATTTAACGCAAACTAAACTCATCATAATATCATAAACAGACAACATGTTTAAATGTAAGTAGGTAGGTACTTACTAGCTAGATGTTATAGGTATTATAATAAGATAAATCGTGTTATAATTTTCATAAAAAGTAAGTAGGTACTTACTGTTTGCCAATTTAAGAATCCTTGCACTTCTTTTCATTGTGATTCATATATTATTATAATCACTAACTATAATAATAGAACAAATAAATAATCACTTTAACGCACTTGCAAATAGGTAATTCACTTTGATGACCAGCTTACATCCCGGCCGTCACAGGCACATGTCTGTTTACAAACCTCGGCACGCGAGCGCGCTGAAGCCCGCCGCCCCGCGCCCCGCGCCATGCATCCCTCGTGAACCCCGAATAGGCCCCTCAGACACAGTACCTAGTGCCCGTTTAAGGATATTTAAGAGACGCAAGATTGTTGTCACGAAAAAATGATAAAAACTTTACAAATAAAGTACGATATTCAATGGACACGATAAGATCGGTGAAGTGAACTCAAAGTATACGTGGTAAATTATACGCTGAACACTAGTGCCCTCCAAATTTCAGTCGGACGACGGCGGAACTATGTTATACGCTAAAAGGCATTGTAGTGATGAAATAACGTCCATGGCAATTTTTCGCCCATTCATTCTAATGATCATAAGGGACACTTGGGCTAAAAATAAGGGGCGGTCAATCTTGCGTCCGTATTCCGGACGCACAAAGTCAGTCGGACGCAGCATCATCGGTAAATAACGCCATGTAGGACGCAACATGTCCTTCAATATGTATATATATATATATATATATATATATATATATATATATATATATATATAAACACTACTTTGGGCCCTTTGTTGATCCAGCAGTGCGCTGAGAACATTATCGACTCCACCTTTAACCCGCAATAACTTGGCTCCTCTTGTTGCTATCTCGCTCGGAATCGAATATATCTCATCTACGGATTGTGACGGACCGATATATTCGTTAATATACCTTTCTACTCCATAAAAAATTTTGCTCGAATTTCGAAAAAAATTTGCTCCGTTACGGTCAATTTTCTCAAACTCAAAATCACTTTGTGACTCCAAGATTTTTTAAAACTTGAAATTTATTGGCTCCGATATATATTCACTGACATATATTTACCAAAATTTCGGAACATTATTAGATCCGTAACGAACGCTTTTTTTTAATTCGTAGGCACATTCTAGCTCCGCGCTTTAATCAGAACTTTGTACTTTGATGACTCCTTTTTATTTTTATATTCAATGATATATTGAATTAGTATGGGATTGCTCTTGAAATGCCAACATTTGTTAATCCGGCTGATTTTATATTCGTAAAGATGGTAATTTATAAGATCCAGTTCGTACGCTGGGTGAGGGCCGGCTGGTGCGCAGGAGCGGAGAGGGCTGTTTCGTTCCGCGCTACTGTCGGTCGACCGATACAGACCGCTCGGCAGTGTTGCCAACTTAGCAACTTTATAGCTAGATCTAGCAATTTTTTTATATTGGTCGCAACAATTTCATGAAACTTGTAGCTAAATTTTTTGGGTACTTTTACTAGCAACTTTTCATTTCATTAACTTTTTTTTTAAATACTCAACCAAAGAAAATACTGAACAACCCCAACCATGGACATCTTCCTCTTAAACTAAGATAGATATTTCTAATACCTACTCTCTGTCTTAAAAATATGTTTATTTTTCAACGATACTTACTTATTTTCTTAAAAAAATAAAAATATACCACGACTGTTAGAATTTGTCATTTCATTGTATTCTACATACTGTATCACATAATAATATTACTGTACATATTTATTAATATGATTTAGTGTACCTATGTATATAATTGACCGAGCGAGCGAAGCGAGCGAAGGTCTCTAAATCGAGTTGGGGGCGAAACACATTGTTTGTATGTATGTATGTATGTATGTATGTATGTATGTATGTATGTATGTATGTTTGTACCGCGATAACTGCCGAACCGATGGTCCGATTTTGATGAAATTTGGTAGGCATGTAGGAAATATTAATAGAATTTTCAAGTTCGTTGGGCATCAAAATCGGTTCAGTAGTTTTTGAAATATTAATAAAAACGTCCACGTTTATCTAGCAAACGAAACCATAGCGTGTTCTAACTTTGGATAACGCCATCTAGATTTTATTTAGGGAACTGAATTATGTTAGAAAAGTCGAAATCAGAGTATATCAATAAAAATGCGAGTAATAATCGCGAGGTCTAAGTTCGCGGCGAACTACTAGTAATAGTTTATGTACATTATATTTTTGCACCCTCATAGCATTCTCTGTCTCTGTATGACGAAATGGTACCTATACTGTTATATATATCAAAGCTGTTAGATAATGCTTTTGGCATGAAGTTCGCCTATTCTTTTACTTTTTTTTTCAAATAAAGATAAAAAAAAACATTTAGCTACTTCTAGTAGTACGGCTCCTTGTCCTAACAAAAATAGATTTTATGGTCCCATCCGGAAGAAAGCACGAAACTTGGCATGAATGTAGCGTTATGGTTTTTTGACCGAGCGAGCGAAGCGAGCGAGGGCTATAATTCAAGTTGGAGCGAAAAACACATTGTTTGTATGTATGTATGTATGTATGTATGTTTGTTCCGCGATAACTCTCGAACCGTTGTTCCGATTTTGATGAAAGTTGGAATATATGTAGGGATGGTTAATAGAATTTTCAAGTTCGTTGGGCATCAAAATCGGTCCAGCCGTTTTTGAGATATTTAATTTTTTGTGAAAATAAATATTGTATTTTAATAGTCGCGAGGTCTACGTTCGCAGCGAACGACTAGTAATATTGATATAGAAACACTTAAAGAAATGAATGTTTCCCCCCCTTTCCCTCCCTTTTATGTCCCAAATCGTGATTTTTCTCATTTTTTTATGAAAACGGTAAGAGCTACACAAAACCTGTCAAAAACCAAGTTGTTCTTCATTAAATTATCTATAACTAGTCGTTCGCTGCGAACGTAGACCTCGCGACTATTAAAATACAATATTTATTTTCACAAAAAATTAAATATCTCAAAAACGGCTGGACCGATTTTGATGCCCAACGAACTTGAAAATTCTATTAACCATCCCTACATATATTCCAACTTTTATCAAAATCGGAACAACGGTTCGAGAGTTATCGCGGAACAAACATACATACATACATACATACATAAATACATACATACATACAAACAATGTGTTTTTCGCTCCAACTTGAATTATAGCACTCGCTCGCTTCGCTCGCTCGGTCAATTATAGCCCTCGCTCGCTTCGCTCGCTCGGTCAATAACACCATTGGATGTATGTTAATGGGACTTATAGTTTACAAAATATGCCCATGTTACTAGAACGTTTTTTTGAAAAATTCTAACTTTTTCTACTATTGCACGGTCATGGTAGAATTTCGTGGTACCTATTTAATTTCATGGATAGCTTTCGACTTCTGATATACATTGTATTTTTGCACCCTCATAGCATTCTCTGTCTCTGTATGACAAAATGGTATACTGTTAGATCAAAGCTGTTAGATAATACTTTTGGCATGAAGTTCGCCTATTCTTTTACTTTTTTTTTCAAATAAAGATAAAAAAAAACATTTAGCTACTTCTAGTAGTACGGCTCCTTGTCCTAACAAAAATCGTTTTTATGGTCCCATCCGGAAGAAAGCACGAAACTTGGCATGAATGTAGCTTTATGGTCTTTAATATTGATATAGAAACACTTCTAGAAATGAATGTTTCCCCCCTTTCCCTCCCTTTTATGTCCCAAATCGTGATTTTTCTCATTTTTTATGAAAACGGTAAGAGCTACACAAAACCTGTCAAAAACCAAGTTGTTCTTCATTAAATTATCTATAATAACACCATTGGATGTATGTTGATGGGACTTATAGTTTACAAAATATGCCCATGTTACTAGAACGTTTTTTTGAAAAATTCTAACTTTTTCTACTATTGCACGGTCATGGTAGAATTTCGTATTTATGAAATTAAATAGCTTATTTAGGATAGCTTTCGACTTCTGATATACATTGTAGTGGCCCATATGTTACCATCATCAACAAAGTACCTCTTCCTATTGGGACTACTGCCTATTCTGTTTAAACATTATATCGTGTCTGGTATCGTTTTCGTATAAATCAAGCACCAGGCATTCTTTTTTGATAATAACTTGGCAGCATTTCATAGAAAAATATCGATACTTTTCCTAAAAAGTGAACAAAAAATTCTTAATTTAATTATCTGGTCCCAGCACGTTCAAATTGCTTTAAGATATAATAACAAGGGTAAATCTGAGTAAAATAAATTCTGATGGTAAGTACGGATATTCTAGTATATAAAAATATATATTTTAAATACCATTTTAGTTTAACTTCCATTCGAAAAAAATGTGAAAATATAAAAGCCCGTGCGGCGTTTAAAATTCAAAACGTGCTTCTAGCTAGGCCTGTGGTGTGGCCCTAGAATAGCACCAACCCATCTCTTCCCGTGGGTGTCGTAAGAGGCGACTAAGGGATCTAAAACACCGGAGGATGGGCAGCAGCATCTTTCCGCGTACTATGACATCACACTGCGATCGCCAACCCGCCTGCCAAGCGTGGCGATTACGGCAAAACCCCCTATGGTTGTTACACCCATAACACGGCCCCTAGTCCCCGGCGGCCCCGCTATCCCGGACTCTGGTAGCGGTCACGGTAACGGCGGGGCAGGGGGTGCTAAGAATCCCCGGCAGATGCCAGGCTACCAACCCCGACGACCTTTGGCCCTGGCAACTTATAACACGTGCACACTGCGGACCGACGAGAAGCTCGCTGAACTGGAGGACGAATTGAGCAGGTTACGATGGGATATTGTAGGGTTATGTGAAGTCCGAAGAGAGGGGGAGGACACCATGATCCTCAAGTCCGGAAACCTGCTCTATTTCCGGGAGGGCGACCAACTGTCCCAGGGTGGTGTCGGGTTTATCGTCCACAGGTCCCTCGTCAACAACGTGGTCCAGGTCGAGAGTGTTTCGGCGAGGGTAGCGTACCTTGTACTCAGAATTACCAAACGGTATTCGTTGAAGGTAATACAAGTATACGCACCGCCCTCATATCGCTCCGACGACGAGGTAGAGACTATGTATGAGGATATTTCTAGAGCCATACATAGCTCCCAGGCCCACTATACCGTTGTGATGGGGGACTTTAACGCGAAACTGGGCAAACGAAGCGATGATGAGCTGAGGGTGGGGAATTTTGGATATGGAAGGAGGAATGCACGTGGTCATCTGCTGGCCGGCTTTATGGAGAAGGAGGGCCTCTTTATGATGAACTCCTTCTTCAAAAAGCCAAAACAGCGAAAGTGGACATGGTTGCATCCTAATGGCGTTACAAAAAATGAGATTGACTTCATCTTGTCGACGAAGAGGCACATATTCAATGATGTCTCTGTGATCAATGCCGTAAAAACAGGAAGCGATCACCGATTGGTAAGAGGCACATTGAATCTTAGAATAAAACTCGAAAGGTGTCGACTGATGAAGTCTACGCTCCGACCAGCGCCTATCCAGCTCCAAAACCCCGAGAGCTTTCAGCTCGAATTGCAGAATCGCTTCGAATGCCTGGGAGACTGCGAAAATCTGCACGATTATAATGACAGGTTTGTGCAAATTGTCCAAACAGCTGGGTCTAAGGCTTTCAAAACCCGCCGTTCAAAAGGAATCAAAAAGATCTCGGACCTCACCAACAAACTCATGGAAGAAAGACGAAACTTGGTTCTGCAGTCCTCTGACGATGCTGCTCAGTATCGACGTCTAAACAGACAGATCTCCAAGTCCTTAACTCGTGATTTACGCCAATTCAATACTGACCGTATTGAAGAGGCGATCAAGCGAAATAAGGGCTCAAAAGTGTTTGCAAGGGATCTGTCTGTTGGTCAAAGCCAACTGACCAAGCTGAAGACTGAGGATGGCAGAATCATTTCGTCGAAGCCAGAGCTGTTGGAAGAGGTTGAGAAGTTCTACGGACAATTATACACCAGCGTACGCACACCTGTCAGTAATCTGGCCAAAGATCCAAGAGCCAGATTGACCCGACACTACACCGAAGATATCCCGGACGTCAGCCTTTATGAGATTAGAATGGCTCTCAAACAGTTAAAAAACAATAAGGCACCGGGTGATGATGGAATTACGGCTGAGCTTCTGAAAGCAGGTGGAACGCCGGTATTAAGAGCTCTTCAGAAGCTATTTGATTCCGTCATACTCGAGGGACAAACGCCTACGGCATGGCACAGAAGTGTGGTGGTACTTTTCTTCAAAAAAGGTGAGAAAACCCTATTGAAGAATTATAGGCCTATCTCACTTCTGAGCCATGTCTACAAACTGTTTTCGAGAGTCATTACGAATCGTCTCGCTCGCAGGTTTGACGACTTCCAGCCTCCCGAACAAGCCGGTTTCCGAAAAGGCTTTAGTACCGTAGACCACATACATACGCTGCGGCAGATTATACAGAAGACTGAGGAGTATAATCAGCCATTATGCTTGGCGTTTGTGGACTACGAGAAAGCCTTCGATTCGATCGAGACCTGGGCTGTGCTACAGTCTCTCCAACGGTGCCAAATTGACTATCGATATATCGAAGCGCTGAAGTGTTTGTACGAAAACGCCACCATGTCGGTCCGTCTCCAGGATCAAGGCTCCAAACCTATCCAGTTGCAGCGAGGGGTGAGACAGGGAGACGTGATATCTCCGAAACTGTTCACCGCCGCCCTGGAAGATGTTTTCAAGCTTCTGGACTGGAGCGGACTCGGCATCAATATCAACGGCGAGTACCTCACTCACCTTCGATTCGCTGACGATATCGTAGTCATGGCTGAGACCTTGGAAGACCTAGGCACAATGCTCGATGGCCTCTGTAGAGCCTCTCAACAAGTGGGTCTAAAAATGAACATGGACAAGACGAAAATTATGTTTAATATCCGTGTCGCACCCACTCCTCTGAAGGTTGGAGACTCTACACTCGAAGTTGTTGACAATTATCTATACTTGGAACAAACAGTTCAGTTGGGTAAGTCCAACTTTGAGAAAGAGGTCAACCGTCGAATCCAACTCGGCTGGGCAGCGTTCGGGAAGCTTCGCGATATCTTCTCGTCCAAAATACCGCAGTGTCTCAAGACTAAGGTCTTTGACCAGTGTGTGTTGCCAGTAATGACATACGGAACAGAGACGTGGTCGCTTACTATGGGCCTCATAAGAAGGCTCAAGGTCACCCAAAGGGCGATGGAGCGCGCTATGCTCGGAGTTTCTCTGCGTGATCGAATCAGAAATGAGGAGATCCGTAGGAGAACTAAAGTAACCGACATAGCCCGCAGAATCGCGAAACTTAAGTGGCAGTGGGCGGGGCACATAGCTCGTAGAACAGATAGCCGTTGGGGCAGAAAAGTTCTCGAGTGGCGACCACGAACCGGAAAACGTAGTGTTGGCAGGCCTCCCACTCGGTGGACCGACGACCTGGTGAAGGTCGCGGGATGCGCATGGATGCGGGCAGCGCAGGACCGGTCGTTATGGAAATCCTTGGGGGAGGCCTTTGTCCAGCAGTGGACGTCTTTCTAGCTAAGTCTATGAGTTTTTCTTAGAAAGTCCTTAGAAACAGTTCCAATTTTGATGATAAGTTTCTTTAAATATTTGTTTTAAACAATTGAAAACAAATTATTTATTTAATGAAACTGTTTCTAAGGACTTTCTAGGCAAAACCAAATTGACGAGATTTAAGTACGTTTTGAATTTTAAGCCGCACAGATTTCAAATTTTTTTTGGAATGTAAGTTCAACTAAAGTGTTATCTAAAATGAAAATTTTGATAAAGTAGAATATACATACTTACTATTTTACTCAGATTTAGCCATGTTATAAAATCTTGAAGCGCTTTGAATGTGCTTTGAATAATCAATTAAATTAAGAATTATTTTTTGTCTTTTTAGCAAAAATATCGATATTTTTGTATGAAATGATGCCAAGTTATTATCAAAAATGAATTCATGATGCTTGATTTATACGAGGACGATACCAGACACGATATAATGTTTCAACAGAATAGGCAGGAGTTCTTCGCTTGTAGCGCGCGGGGTGCACTCATCCCCCTCACATCAATTAGAAGAGGTACTTTGTTGATGATGGTAACATATGCCAACACGAATTCTGGGACCACTATGATGTATTTCTGAAGTCGAAAGCTATCCATGATATTAAATACGAAATTCTACCATGACCGTGCAATAGTAGCAAAAGTTCGAATTTTTCAAAAAATCGTTCTAGGCATATTTTGTAAACTATAAGCTCTATCAACATACAGCCAATGGCCTTATTAAGAGAATATAATGAAAAACATATTGGTCTTTGACAGTTTTTGCGTAGCTTTTACTGTTTTAATAAAAAATGAGAAAAACCACGATTTGAGACATAAAAGGGGGGGAAACATTCATTTCTCGAAGTGTTTCTATATCAATATTAAAATAGATATATGAAAGCTACAATCATGCCAAGTTTCATGCTTTCTTCCTATTCCTAGAGTCCTTAACGTGAAATACGGTTAGCCTAACCTATAGCAACTTTGTTTGGTAAAAAATATTGGCAATCTAGCAACATTTTATTAAATGTCTAGGCTACTTTCTCAACTCACGATCGTTTGTTCCCAATGAGTCATACCAAGATTTGTCACACTGAGACACAACGGGAAAAAAGTATCAGTGTGTAACAGTGTTATATATCGCAACTGATGTTTTTCCAATGTGTGAATTACCGTTGTGTAGCACTGTTACTAAACGAAACTCTGTATTCCATTCAAGTATCAGTACCTAAAACAGCTTTAAAGCATTGTGATAAAATCTGTGTGATTTTACGTAGAAGATTGCATGATTTATTTCATGTATCATTTTTTGTTAAATCTAAAATAGTAAAATTATGATTTTAAAAAGAATTAGAATGTAGCACAATAGTGCTTGCCAACAAGACAAAAGAAATGAGCCTGAAGTTGACGAGTCAAAACTTGCGTGCGCCTAATATTGTGTATTTACTTAGTGAGTAGTCGTCAGAAGCCAATCACAGTTTCCGACAGGAATGATGTGCTTTGATTGGCTCATTTGAATCGGATCAACATGTGGGTGAAAGCGAAAAAGGTGGAATTGTATAAACAATGCGTAATTATTATTATTAGTCGCCCTGACACTTATGGCTCCGACCGGAGCCAGTGTTGCAAAGGAAAACAGCAATGGAATCAGAAAATCAAGCCGGATCAACAAATGAAAAAGGATCAACAAAGTGCTGCTCATATGGCACGATTGAGCCACTAAGTGCCCGTAGGGATATCTATATATATATATATATATATATATATATATATATATATATATATATATATACATATGTACATACAAACCTCGATTGTCACTACACTAAGATGGGAAAGGGGAAAGGTAAGGAGAAACACCTAATGCGAACCTTCAAAGAAATGGGTTTTAACTTGGCTTTTGAAACTACCCAGCGTCTGAGCACATCGAATGTTAAAAGGAAGGGCATTCCAAAGTCGCGCTGCCTGGACTGTGAACGATTTAGAGTACATCTCAGTGAGATGTCTTGGAATCATAAGGCGGAGATTATTTGAACTACGCAAGGGTCGATCGTTTGCCTCACGAAGGAAAACAAAGCGTTCTTTTAAATAATGAGGATAGGAAGGATTAAAAAGGATAGAATAAAGGAGAGATAGAATATGCCAATTACGGCGAAGACGGATGGGGAGCCATTTAAGTTGAGTGCGATATTGGGACACGTGATCGTATTTACGAAGACCAAATATAAAGCGAATACAGAGATTCTGGAGACGTTCGATTTTATTTAATTGCTCCTCAGTGATGTCCAGGAAACAGGAGTCCGCATAGTCTAAGATAGGCAAAAGCAAAGTTTGGGCAAGCGTGATTTTGGTCTCGGTGGGTAAGAAGTTTTTAAGCCTATTCAGAGAAGCTGTTGCACCAAATATTTTCCTGCCAATCTCAGAAATTTGGGGCGACCAAGATAAAGTTTTATCAAAGAAAATTCCTAGGTTTTTTATTTTATCGCTAAATGGAATAATCGTGCCATTAAAAACTAAATTTGGAAGGTTAGGCATATTGATCAATGAGATGAGACGAGGGCTACCTACGATAATAGCTTGAGATTTACTAGGGTTAACAACAAGGCCATGATTGCTACTCCATGCAGAGATGCGTTCCAGGTCTTCGTTTAAAACGTTAATTGTAAGGGAGAGGTCATTAACTTTAGATTGCGAATAGATTTGGAGGTCGTCGGCATACATATGGTAGGAGGTTTGAATCTGTAGAGTAATAGAGTTGATGAAGAGAGCAAAAAGAATAGGAGATAACACGCCGCCCTGCGGCACACCAGCACTAGTACAACACCAGGAGGAGAAGGAATCCTCGATACGTACTCGTTGTCGACGCCCAAACAGATATGTACGAAACCATTCAATAGCATCAGAACATATGTTGAGAGAACGCAGCACTGCCAACAATATATCAAAGTCTACAGTGTTGAAAGCATTGCTGAAGTCGAGCAATGTCAACACTGTAACTTGTTTATCATCCATACCTAAACGAATGTCGTCGGAAATCTTAAGCAGAGCAGTAGTCGTACTATGACCAGGACGAAACCCGGATTGGAAAGGATTTAAGAGGTTATTTCTAACTAAAAAACTGTTCAATTGTTCTTGCACGATACGTTCAAGGACTTTAGATAGAAAGGGGAGTATGGAAATCGGCCGAAAGTCGGAGAATGATGCAGGATTATTTTTTTTAGGTAACGGAGTAACATGGGCATCCTTCCAAGCTGATGGAAATACACCAGATGTCAAGGAGAAATTAATAATATGTGAAATGGTTGGGAGGAGGATATCAAGGATAGGAATAATCATAGTACGACTAACGCCGTCGTTTCCCACGGCATTCGGCATCAACTTGAGTGAGAGCACTTGGAATGATCCTATTCTTCTCTGCCGGACACCACACGGCTAGGGTCGTATTTATTAATGTTTCTATTTAATAATAAATATATTTAATCTATACATATAATAAAACAGTAAAAATATTTTGTCTGTACAATTAATATTTTTGACTGAAATGGATAGAGGGACACTTAAAAAGAATAATAGAAAGCATAAAATTTTTTTTTGAATTTCTTGTCTGTCTGTCTGTCTGTCCGTCTGTCTGTCTGTCTGTCTGTCTGTATGTATGTACGCGTTTCGCGCAAAAACTACTGGACGGATTTGAATGAAACTTTTTTTGTTGTATAGCTATTAAGCCTGGGCAACATATAGGCTATAATTAATCTTGAAAACTGGAACACCTGATGAAGAACCTTAACAGAACAGCTAAACTATAAGAAATATGGAAATGGTACCTTTGCAAAAGTTTATCAATCTGACGAGCATTTTCTGTTGACGTATTAAAATCGAAGATCAGGTTCATCTGATGAAGAATTCCAAGAGACCAGCAATAGTGTACTATTACATATATGGAAATGGTGCCCTTGCAAAAGTCGTTCAACATTATGAGCATTTTCTGCTGACGTATAAAAATTAAAGATTATAGAACATCTGATGAAGAACTCCAAGAGACCAGCTACTCTATAAAATAAATGGAAATGGGGCCTTAGCAAAAGTCGTTCAACCTGATGAGCATTTTCTACTGATGTATAAATAGACAGGACACGGGATAGGGTAAAGAGGGACTCGGGGTGGGAGTGGTGGTACACGGGAAATTGTAGATAACGAGCAGACGAAGATCGTTTATTGAATGAAATATTACTTTTGGTTCATTTTAACTCCGCGACTGTACTACGAGTACCTAATATATTCCCGCAGGACACGGGATAACTAAATGGCTGAAATTTTGGGTACTGAAGTTACTACAGTTTGGAACACAAAAAGATTTTTCATCTAAGTGAAACTGACGCGGGCGAAGCCGCGGGCAACAGCTAGTAATTTATGAATAATAATATATATATAGATAGATAGATAGATCAACACTTTATTGCACCATTTACAATACAAAAAGAGACAAAATAAAATACAAAAAATGAGCGCAAAGGCGGGCTTATCGCAAATGCAATTTCTTCCAGCCAACCTTTGGGTGGAAGGAAATATACACGACAAAAATTTAGGGTGCAGTAAACACTAAAGATAAAGGATAAAAAAAAAATTAAAAATAAACTGAACATTGATAAAATAAATATACACATTCACGTAACAATCAGGACAACATGCGATTAAAAAATAAAATGAAAATAAATGAAATCAAAGACTCAGATAGTGAGACTTTACCTGCTTTCTGAAGGATGACAAAGAATATAGTCTAATGATTCATAATCATCAAAATTACGGAGCCTTTCAGTATGCAATCACTTGTATCTTTTATTTATTACGTACCTATTAATAATAAAGTTTCGTCAGGGCTATTAACATAGGTATAGACTAGTGTATACCCATTTAAACGATCGAAAGTAAAGGATAAACTCAAATACTTACATCGAAATGGTCTTCACAACAGTGCGCTTTAGTTTTAGGCCCTATTGAATCGACTCTTTTTATGGCTGTCATCCACTTTTTCCTCATTTTCGGGTCCTCCGGCACATAAAAAAAGAGTTTATCTGGTGTTTTAACTGTTGAATTGGAACATAAAGGCACAATACAGTATCTTTTTCCCATTTTACCACAAAGAACTTAATAATTTTAATTTTTACTACACAGCGGCGCGCGAACGGGAGCGTGTATGGCGAGTGAGCAAGGTTATGACGTCAACGGCTTGCGAGCGCCCGCCCGCGTTTTTAAAAACCTACAGTCGGAAATACGAACTTTGATCTTAAATATATCAGCCATTTTTTAAGATATGAAAAAAGTAAAAACACCGTTTTTCTCGTAATTTTTTGTAGATTTTTTTGGCATATAAAGTAAAAAACGTTTGTCAGACCCATTGCGATACAGGTAAATTCATAGTATTTTGATCAATGATATATTATATATATCATTGATTTTGATACTTTCACGTGTTTTGGATTAGTTTTTATTTCATTTTATTGTTTTCTTGATTATTTGACACTTATAACATTATCATAATGCACATTTTCATGAAATTTTAACAAATTTTTAAATTACGATGTTAGTACTAGATGACAGCACTGATGAGCACTGTAAGTATTTTCTTAAATCGCCCCGCGCGGCATTCGATTATCTCCTTCCAACTGGCGGTTTGGGTTGCGACCAGCCAGCGTATTGCCAAACTGTATACCAGTACAGACACCCATACTCTGAGCTCGATCACTTTGTGCTCATTAAAATAACAAATATTCATGAGCAAACTGCGTACGTACACAGAGCAGTCTGTATAAGTATACAGTTTGCTCGCATGCGTATATGCCATTCTGTGTACCAGTACAGACACCCATAGTCTGTACTCTACTACATTGTGCTCATTATAATAAGAAATATTCTAAAGCAAACTACGTACGAATACAGAACAGTCTGTATAAAAGTATAAAGTTTTCGCATATTTATAACACAAAATGCGAACGTGTTATTCTAAGTAGCTACATTAACATAATCATAATCTAAATTGGCTCAATTATCGTATATGAAAGGTTTTTTCCAAAAGTAACGATCCCACTAATATTATAAACTAGTAAGCCTGCCCCGGCTCCGCCCGTAGTACATACATAACCTATGTCACTCAGGGATAGTGTAGCTACCCAACAGTGAAAGAATTACAAAATCGGTCTAGTAATTTCGGGCCCTATTCATAACAAACAAACAAACCTTTTCTCTTTATAATATTACTAGCTGTACCCGTGACTTCATCCACGTGAATTTAACAAAAAAGGTTCCTTTATTATATTATAACTTGTATTCATGCATAATTTAATCTATGTGCGTAAAGTATTTACTTGAAATTACAAATTACAATAACAAATACTTTGTTTTAATTTGACGGACGCGTGCGAACTCGTTCAATTAGGCCAAGGCCACTGCCAGAGTGCGAAGAATGCAAAGAATGTACCAAACTATCCTTGGTGCGAAAGAGACAGAATGAGTCTGCTCTGCACTCGCATGTATTTTGCTCATAACGAAGCATGCCATTCTACATACCACTGCAGCCAAAATTGTCTGTGCTCGTATATATTTCGCTCTTATAAATTAGAGCAAACTGTATTATATTACAGAGTTGCTCTGTACTGGTAAGCAGTATGCTCTATAAGTACGAGAGCATATTGCGTGCGATCACAGAGCACTCCCTGTCTGTGAAGGTACACATTATGGCAATACGCGACCAGCCAATTACAAGAGAGAATCTGTTCGCTCGCGCCGTTGCACAGTTAACCATATCGAATAATATTGTTCGCTAACTTAACTTTACCGGACTAGCAAGTTATACTGTTTTCGTTATGGTAAACATTGGATTCTAGTTAAAGATAGCTCTAACCACGTTTGGGACGAGAAAAGTTACCATTCTAAAAATGTTTGCCAATTATGGGGAAATTACCCTAGAAGCGATTTTACGAGTATAATTCGATGTGTTCGATGCCTTGGGCAGCGAGCCTCGAGTGGGGGGAGATGTGTAAAGTGGGGGAGAGGGTTGGGGGGAGGGGGAAGGTGGCGATGAGGGGAGTTGGGGAAATTAGGGGGAAAGATGAGGGGGTGAGAGGGGAGTAGGAGAAATTAGGGGGGAAGGTATGGGGGGAGTTCGGGGGGTAGTTGTGGGGAAAGGGGGTTATGAAGGGGGAGTTGGGGAAATGAGGGGGGAAGGGGGGTGAGGGAGGGAGTTAGGGAACCCTAACCACACACTCGATACACCTAAAGTCACAATGATACTTTTACGTGTTTTGAATTTAATTTTATTTAATTTTATTGTTTTCTTGATTATTTGACACTAGTAGTTCGCCGCGAACTTAGACCTCGCGATTATTACTCGCGTTTTTATTGATTTACTCTTATGTATGTATGATTACTATGTATGTATGTATAGTGCTGATGAGCAGGGTAAAATCACTGTTAAAGAAATAGTATAAGTTACAATAAAAAAAAAATTGGAAGACCTCTTAATAGCCCAGGCGCTAAAATAGTATCAATCAATCATCAAAATATATAAAATCTTGCGTTAGGGAGTGACTGACTGAGCTGACTGACTTACAGACAATGCATAGCCGAAAACGACTGGGCATACGAAGCTGAAATTATTATTTAACTATAACACGACTTGTATTTTCTTTTATGTAAATTATACATATAAATTATTTTTACCAAACGACTAACGAGACGAACGACCAATCCAAACAAACAAACAACAATATGAATTAGAACGTTAAGTCTTTCCGGGTGGTTATAAAAAAAAACCTGAACCTAACTTCTTTTCCGCCCTAAGTCTTTCTGGGTGGTCATAAAAAAAAATAACCTAAACCTAACTTCTTCTCCGCCCTCAAAGTCTTTCCGGGTGGTTATAAAAAAAAAACCTGAACCTAACTTCTTTTCCGCCCTAAGTCTTTCTGGGTGGTCATAAAAAAAATAACCTAAACCTAACTTCTTCTCCGCCCTCAAAGTCTTTCCGGGTGGTTATAAAAAAAAAAACCTGTACCTAACTTCTTTTCCGCCCTCAGTCTTTCTGGGTGTTCATAAAAAAAATAACCTGAACCTAACTTCTTTTCCGCCCTCAAAGTCTTTCTGGGTGGTCATAAAAAATAACCTAAACCTAACTTCTTCTCCCCTCTACAAGTCTTTCCGGGTGGTCATAAAAAACATTACCTGAACCTAACTTCTTTTCCGCTCTCAAAGTCTTTCGGGTGGTCAATAAAAAAATAACCTGGACCTAACTTCTTTTCCGCCCTCAAAGTCTTTTCCAAAGGTGGTTTCTTTTCCAAATAAAAAAATAACCTGGACCTAACTTCTTTTCCGCCCTCAAAGTCTTTTCCAAAGGTGGTAAAAAAAAATAACCCGAACCCAACTTATAATCTGCCCTCAAGTCTTTCCAGGTGGTCATAATAAAAATAACCTGAACCCAACATATTTTCTGTCCTCAAATCTTTCTGGGTAGTCATAAAAAAATAACCTGAACCTAACTAACCCCGTTCGCACACGAGCAGTAGGAGTTGGAGTTGCGTCAGCGTCGCGTTTTAACGCTAGGCGTTGGCTTGCCGTTATAACTTGTGGTGTTCTGCACACGAGCCGTCGCGTAGCCGTCGATCTCACAAGGTTTCAATGGTTCTAGATGTTTTTAGTTTCTTCAGATGAAGGGGGATTTTATATAACTTCGTTTTAATTCTTATGTATGTATATTATAAAATCAAGTCCCTTTCTTCGTTTGTCTTTCTGTATGCAATACTCAGAAACTACTAAACGAATTTTCATGCGGTTATCGCCAATACACTGTGTAGGTCGTGAGGAAGATTTGGTATATACTTTATGCGGGCGAAGCCGCGGGCAAAAGTTAGTAAAAATTAAATATACCTACCAGTCCAGCCAGTCTATTTTTGTCTGACCAAGCTGTTTGAGAAACACTTTTTAATACTACTTATATGATTTTATAGACAAGAGTACGAATTTTTTGTGGTATCCTTACTTATTATGAAATAAAGTCCCCCACCGCGTCTGTCTATCTGTCCGTTTCCAATAAATTCAAAAAACTAGTGAACGAATTTTCGTGCGGTTTTCACCAAAGGACGGGTTAGGTCATGAGAAAAGTTTTGGTGTATAATTTACGCGGGCAAAGCCGCGGACAACAGCTAGTATTGAAAAAATAAATAATCAAAATATTTTTCACGCGAGGATTTTAACGCCAGGTCGCAACGGCTGCCGTTATGACGGCTGCCGTTTTTAAAATCCTCATACGCAACGCCGCCTCAACTCCTCGTGTGCGGACTTGTTTGAAGATGTACGTGGTCGTTGCGCTGTCGTTCGACGCGCGTGCAACTCAACGCCAACTCAACGGCTGCGTGTGCGAAGTGCCTTACAGCTCAGATCGTTTGGAGACAAACTTTCTTTTTTTTTATAAAAAAAATATAAATAGTTTATTTACTCCACAACAAATGGCCTTGGACTGCATTACATACGTATGTGATAAACATTAATTAAATTTAATACCATAAAGGACAGTATCGTTGTGAAGATCTGGTGCCCGCGCTAGGTATCAAAGATCCTGTGTTGCAGGTTACCAGGTCCACCCGGTGTGACACAATAAAAGGTATTAGCATGTTGATATCATGTCACAATACGATTTTTGAGTTAATTTACAAATAAAAGACGAGTAATGACTTCTGTACCTAACCCTACGATGAAAATCTTGGGATCAGTAAGTTTAAACTTGAAACTTCATATCTTCTAGTTTTGGTAAATAATATTTATCAAACGATGTATTTGCCATAAGATATTTTGTCTAACGTTGTTTTACCAATTGAAAATTTAGTTAAATAATTTGTTTGTAAAATGATAATTTGAAAAAAAAACAATATTTGTCTAGTAATTAGTCTGTAAAATGATTACATTTTTAAATGGATGAGTTTGTCAAAGCATATGTTTTACAAATGTATAGTTTTATAAGCGTTGTTTATAAAATGATTGTTTTTTAAATAATAATTTGTAATATGAGGGTGTACCTTACAAATCATCTACAAGTCTACAACCGCTGCTTAGATCTGATTTCGACTTTTCTAACTAATTCAGTTCCCTAAGTAAAATGTAGATGGCGCTATCCAAAGTTAGAACACGCTATGGTTTCGTTTGCTACGTAATCGCGGACATTTTTATTAATATTTCAAAAATTACTGAACCGATTTTGATGCCCAACGAACTTAAAAATTCTATTGATATTTCCTACATGCCTACCAAATTTCATCAAAATCGGACCATCGGTTGGGCAGTTATCGTGGTACAAACATACATACATACATACATGCATACATACATACAAACAATGTGTTTCGCCCCCAACTCGATTTAGAGACCTTCGCTCGCTTCGCTCGCTCGGTCAACTAAGAACATTATTCTTATGTATGTACCTACATTTTTATACATTTTTAACAAATCTAAATAGATTTTATAATTACGATGCTAGTACTACACTGAAAACTAGATGGCAACACTGCTAGTTTCTTTCTTTGTATAGCCGCGCGGCGGCGCTCGCCGCCTAAAGAAAGTGGAAAGTGTACATACTTAGGTACTTGTGGTTCATCAAAGAAAGAAAGGTCAGTGAGTGTTGCCATCTCTTGAAATAGAATTGAACTAATAATCCTACTAATATTATAAATGCGAAAGTTTCGATGTGAGTTTGTGAGGATGTTTGTTCTTAATCACGCAAAATCTATTGGACGGATTTCGATAAAATTTGGTATACGGATAGATAACACCAGGAATCGCACATAGGGTATTTTTTATCCCAAAATCCCCACGGAAGCGAAGCCCCGGAGCGCGGCTAGTTTAGCATTAAAATGAGGAAGTTATGAGCACAATATACATTTCATATCGTTGTTAAAAAATAGAATTTCGTAAATCTGTTTTGGACAATTTTCCCATATGTCGCCACTATTTTTTAGAATGGTAATTTTAATATTTTATGTACCTACCTATCTAAGTATATATTTTTTGGGTAGAGTCTGTGCTGTGAAAAATCTCTGTGCTAGGTACAAACTAACTTTGCTAATTCAATATAGATATAGTATTTGATCATATTATCGTTTATTACCTAGTTCCCTAGTGGTTATGGCTTTAGCATATTTGGCGTGGGACAGAGTTCTCTTAGAGCATAGGGCGGAAATGGTGGAGAGAAGGAGAGCATTAAACAGAAGACGAATATCACAGAACCCTCTACAAGAATTAGGTGAAGACGAGTTTCTACAATTATATATATATGTCATCATGCATATCTTTTCTTTTTCTTTCGTCTGAGGTGAATGAGCATTAAGTTCTCGTATTTTCTTTTTACTATTATATTTGATAGTAGGTACTTACTACATTTTGCCATATAAATTAAGACGCAAAAATTCTATTTTTCGTTACGTCGATTTCAGAACGTAGTAAAATAATTTTCAATTACTGGCAACATTAGGACAAATGACACTTCTTGTCACTCTAAATAATATTGCTATCGTTTATCGCTAGAGCTATTGTATATCGGTTAAAATAAGATCCCGACTTGCATTTTGCGCTAAAGTAAGGTCATTGGCGTTTCACCAACGAAATCTCAGTAAAATCAAGTGTATATTTGTAGAGACTTCCACTGCAGGAATAAATCTGAAAATTGTAAATATGTTATTAGAAGTAAGTGTTATAAACTTATTTTTGCGCTGGATTCAGTATGAGTCTTAGGGATCGAACAGTAAAGTTCAGTTTCGGTGCGCGAGTTTGACTCGCACTTCTTTTTCCGCCGGCCTTCTTCCCATTTTAATTGGGGTCGGCTCTCCTAACCACTTTTCTCCAGAACTGGTGATTCCGGGTCGTCACAGGGTCAATGTTGTTTTTCTTCAGGTCCTTTCTATGGCTGTCATCCATGTGAGTCGGGGTCTCCCACGTTTTCTCGGCGCTGGCTTGATCTCAAGAATTTTCTGGTCACGTGGTCCGCTGGTCTCCTCATGACGTGGCCATACCATCGCAGTCGTGTTTCTGCTAGCTTATCATCGATGGATCTAACTTTAAAAGTTCCTCTAATATAACGGTTAGGCACCTTGTCTAGAAGTGTGACTCCCGCGGACCATCTGAGCATTCTGTACTCATTGAGTTTGACTCGCACTTGGCAGGTTTTTTTTGTTATACTCACCATTGGCAGGATTCAAGTCGTTCCTAGCGGCGATAGCGTTGCAGGCGCTGTAGGGCGGCCGGCACTGCGCACACCTCGCGTTGGGGTCGTGTTTGTAGTCGTTGTAGCGCATCGTGTGGAACATGTCCGCCAAGTTGTTGATTTCCGCCTGCCGACAAGTTGTTAACTTTAGGGTCTAAATAGGAACTTTATAGCTGGTATACACTTTGATTAGTCAAGTGCCAAGTGTTTAGTGTTAAGCGTGTAGAGTGATTAGTGTTAAGTAATTAGTGATGTCCTATACTGTTTAGTAGGCGGTGTTTAGTACCTACATAAAAACTTTGACTTTGTTGGTGTTTAGTACCTACATAAAAACTTTGACTTTGTTGATATAAACTAAACACTTAACAGTCACGAGACTTTGTTAATATAAACTAAACACAGTTTAGTAGGGGTGTGCAAGAAGACGCGCGGGAGGAGTTACTCGCAGAAAAAATAGAACGCGTGTTTAGCCGTGTACTTCGCTAATCACTATACACTTAACACTAAACAAGCCACTCGCACTAATCACTAATCAAAGTAACTAATATTATAAATGCGAAAGTTTGGATATGAGTTTGGAGGATGTTTGTTATTCAATCACAAAATCTACTGGATAGATTTCGATGAAGTTTGGTATTCGGGTAGAAAAATACCAGGAATGACACATAGGGTACTTTTTAACCTAAAATTCCCACGGGAGCGAAGCCTCGGGGCGCGGCTACATGGTACTAACGTACAGAACGGCCACTCACCGCCCCGCACTCATTTCAAATACCGCACCCACCCCGCACTTCGTTGTAGACATCACTGACATTTGAGCGAGGGCTGGCGCGTAATCGGCGCACTTTTCGCGCCATTCTGATAGATAACTACGACGCGCAAGCAGGCCCTTGATTCTACAATTTACAAACGTAGATGTCGTGCCTCAGTTGTGTCTCAAAAGCCAAAGAAATCGTAATAAAACATAGAAGCCTTACAGAGACCTTGTCACTTTATTTCAATTTCCTTGGATCTTGAGACACAATTGAAACACGATATTTACGTTTGTAATTAGTGGAATCCGCTCCCAGCTCTACTAAATTCACGCATTATTTAACTTCATTATGAAGCTTTTGCCCGCTGCTTCGCTCACGTATATTTCCCACGGAAACAGTGCTTTTTCCCGGGACTCGTAAGGTACACTATACATACATGTCCTTTTCAATACTTTTTTATTTATTTATTTTCAAAAAATAACAATTAGGTACAATTATCCTAAAAACCAGTAGGTTTGTCTGGATTACATATATCTAATCTACGTTAGCTTTATGTTATGTTAGTACTTATCTAAATATGTGTTTATATCTAAAGTTAGTCTTATAAAATAAACAAAAGAATTACTCGACCAGCATCAACATAACTCTTCCTGAGTACCTACCTAACAGTCTAGATTTAGGCTAGATCCACCCGTGCAGGTGGAGCGGGCCACTAGTACCTATTTAATAATATTTTATTGCAAACCATTCCAACTCCCGCTTACGGGAGCGCAGCGCACACGGCAAGTGTGCATCATCTATCATCACTTCTATGCGTATGCGAAATTTTATATAGATTGGTTCAGTAGATGAAAAGTAAAGATTTTTTTTTTTTTACATTTACTTCCAAATACGCTAAAAATAATTTTATTTTTTAACTTTATAACTAGCTTTCGCCCGCGGCTCCGCCCGCGCTTATGTTGATCCCTCGGATACCGTACTTTTTTCCGGGATAAAAGATAGCCTATGTCCTTCCCTGGACCCCTGACTATATATATGCAAAATTTTATGACGATTGGTTCAGTAAATAAAGCGTGTAATGCGAAAGTAAGTTTGTTACCTCTTTTACCTTGTTATTCTAATCCTAACTTAAAGTTAGGATTAGAATTGTTAAATTGTAACCTGTTTCTGCTTGATGATCTTCGCCCTCGGGTTGGTCTCGTATCCGAACCAGTCCCCGAACACTCGGACGCGCTCGTTCCCGCCGCTCAGGTTGAAAATGCGCGGGAAATACGGGATGTTGTACGACGGCCAGTACGACGTGCGAACTAGTTCGCTCGTTCTGGAATACAATGAAAGTATACCACAACTAGCTTTTGCCCGCGGCTTCGCCCGCGTGAATTTCCGACGGGAACATGCCTTTTCCCGGGATGAAAGGTACCCTATGTCCTTCTCAATACTTCTAACTATGTGTATGCTAAATTACAGGAAGATTGGTTGAGTAGATAAAGCGTGAAGAGGTGACAAACAAATAAACAAACTCATAACTAATGTCTCTTAAATAGCCTAGAATAGCTCTACATCGAGAGTCTTGGAAGAAGAAGAGAGAGGATTTTGTTCAGTACTGGGAAAAAGATAGTTATTGACTGGCATGTTGGGCGACCTAAGACGGTTTTATGAGTTTCTTTCGGCATTTCTTCTCGGGAGTTCTCGTTCCGAAATGCTAGTAGTTTGTAGCTTTGAGATTTATAATACAATATGACTAGACTATATAGTTTTTGACGTGAAAAATAAAATTGACTTTGACTTTATTAAATAATAATTACATAAATCTCTCTCTTTAGTATCTAGTATTCCTCATGACTGAGGGTCGTGGTCATTATATGGAATGAAACACACAACGACTATCTTGGCAATTTTAATGGAGTAGTTTGCCATTGCCTTCTCCATTTCCCACACTAGCAACAAGAGTGCAGGTTTCCTTACGATGTTTTCCTTCACCAGAAGCAAGTGGTGGTCGATGTAAACTAACATAGGTACATGAGTCAGACTGGTATTACATAAATAACACTGGCTTAACACACTCAAACAAGCTAATTATTAAAAATAAAAAACACGACTGACAAGTTTTTACTCAAAAAGTATATCTATTATTAGATACTTCATGAAAATGCGAGAAAACAATTACAACTTTAATATTTATCAAGCACATTAGTATTTTTCACCAAATAATAACACATCCCTTCCATCTTCTCTTCTCGCTCCAAATCTAACGTCAAGAACCCCAGCTGTCATTGTCGCTCTGTCACGTCACCGAAGTGTTGCAAGCCTATCAATCCATAATAGTACCATCTTAGTGTTGCCAGCGAACATATCCTTAATAGTCGACCATCCTGATGTAACCATACGGCCTCGTATGACCTGTAATAAGTTCATGTTATTTCACCTGTGTTAGGGCCTCAATTAAGTCGGCGCTGGTCCAACTACTCCAACGAACTGTACTATAGTTGATTGAACCAGCTCTGACTGGACTTCAACCTTGCGCTTTAGAGGCGGTGGCAACCCTAGCTTCAACCGTAACTTCAAAAGCAACCCTTCTGATTCGACGTCAACCAACTAGAAAACAAGTATACGACGATTTAAAAGTGCCTTCTTTTAGCCCATTTAAATAAAATCATTCATCATCATCATCATTTCTCATTGCATTTTTTTTTATTTCTCATTTCGTTTCATTTCTAATTTCATTTCTCATTTTGTTTCATTTCGTTCCATTTGTCATATCGTTCCACTTCTATTATCGTTCCGTTTCTCATATCGTTTCATTTCTCATATAACTTCATTTCTCATATAGCTTCAATTCTCATATCGCTTCATTTCTCATATCTCTTCATTTATCATATCGCTTCGTTTCTCATATCGCTTTGTTTCTCATATCCTTTCTTTTCTCATATCGTTTCATTTCTCATATGGTTCCATTTCTATAATCGTCCCATTTCTCATATCGATCCATTTCTATAATCTTTTCATATCAATTCGGTTCATACTGTCTGAACTGGTTGTGACTGACGCGGTTCTGGCTGAACTAGCCCTGACTGAACCTTTGGGAGCTAAAGCTGAACTAGCTTTGACTCATGCGGTTCGAGCTGAACCAGCTGTGACTGACGAGGTTCTGGCTGAACTAGCCCTAAGCCTGTGCGAACTGCACTAGCTCTAAGCCTGTGCGAACTGCACTAGCTCTAAGCCTGTGCGAACTGCACTAGCTCTAATGTGCGAACTGCACTAGCTCTAAGCCTGTGCGAACTGCACTAGCTCTTAGCCTGTGCGAACTGCACTAGCTCTAAGCCTGTGCGAACTGCACTAGCTCTTAGCCTGTGCGAACTGCACTAGCTCTAAGCCTGTGCGAACTGCACTAGCTCTAAGCCTGTGCGAACTGCACTAGCTCTAAACCTGTGCGAACTGCACTAGCTCTTAGCCTGTGCGAACTGCACTAGCTCTAAGCCTGTGCGAACTGCACTAACTCCAAGCCTGTGCGAACTGCACTAACTCTAAGCCTGTGCGAACTGCACTAGCTCTAAGCCTGTGCGAACTGCACTAGCTCTAACTGAATCTGTGCTGGCTAATGGAACTTAAAATTATACTAAATCGCAATTACTGTTTTAACAAAATTATAAAGTGACACAATAGTAATGAATATTCTTATCATTATAATCAATCTGATACATTATCAATACCAGAAATTTGAGCTGTGTGGTTTCATTTTATCATCTGCTATGAAATTTTTACATTTTCCACCTTGTAATATTATGTTGAACCTGAGACATGTAATCTTCCCACATATTATGCCTATCACCCATTATTTTATTTTATTTTATTTTATACATTCGGAAAACCAACAGCTAGATTAATACCTATTATTATACCTTCCCATTTGATAGCATTCATAAAATGTTTGATGTTTCTGCTAAACAATAATCTGCCATATGTTGATTTGTAACAAATTTACCATGATGATGTGAAGTTTTCATAAAAACAGTTCCTGATTCTAAACTTTTCTCATAGGTACTCTGAGATTATCACTACAACTCGATTAAGTCCACAATAAGAATAATGTCAGAAATTACAGACAATTTCAATACTTTATTTTCGACTGAGATCCGTTCTCCGATAGGGTATCATTGTTCAGGTCAACACCTAAATTTTCAAGAAGCAACAAGTTCAACAAATTCAATAATGTCACTACCTACAACTTTTATATTTTTTTTTCTCTTTTGACATTCACTAGCAACATCCATGTACTGTACTGTGCTCCTTTCTTTAAATTTATTACATACAAGTTTTACTCTAAGTTTGAGTTTTTATTTAAGCATCTGTCCACTATGAGACAATTATTTTTATCATTTCGGGTAATTTATGTATCAGAGCATTATGCAACTCAAACCCCCTTATCAATGTGCAACCTTATTTAGAAAATTAAAATTATTAACTGTCCCATGGCTGTATATTTTCAAAATATCTGTATTTCTCAAAAACTGTTACAACTAAACGAAGTGACATAAATTAGTTAGTTGTAGACATCCAAACAGACTTAAGTTACTTTCATCAACCACGGTAGTTAATAGCAGGGACAGCTTTTAAATGGCTGCTTAAACATTCAATTATGATATGTCTCCTCTTTCGTTGAACTGAAACTAACTGAAAGATTGGTTGATTAATTTTATTTTGATCAATTAATTAATTTAAGAACTTTGTTCTTGTCAGTGGAGTTATTTCCATGTATGCCTCCCCTCTGCCATTGATTTGACCATTGTTTTGATAATACCTACCTCATAAATAATCACTTTTGTAATAGCAAAACTTTCAAACGTTATTAGACATTCAACAAATAACTGGAGTAACCCATTTATGGTGAGCACCAAATGTTTTTAATACAATTTCTATGATTTAGTGAGATTTCTATGATCTTGTTTTATTTGCATCTAGTATTCAATAATGCATGGTGTGATACTTTCACATGAACTTTTAATTTCTGCTATGATAAGAAAATTTGTTTTCTCCTGTTCTATTTCTCCTACTAGTTTTATAATTATTATATATATATTTTTTTTATTTTAGTTTTTAACTTCTGGCTATTGGGACACTTTGTTTGGTTGAGTTTTTAATTTCTTACTTTTTTATCTGGCTGTATTTATTTTTTTTATTGGCTTCTGTTTCTTACTTACACTATTATTGTTACATCTTATTTTGTAAATCTTCCCAAATCTATTAAACAAATAAATATTTTTTTTATTTGCATTACTTTTGTTGGCATGTCTGGTTAAATGCAAGAAACTATAAAATATGGCAGAAAATTGTATACATGTGGTGTAATTAAATCAAAATAAAGAATTTGTATTAATAATTCTCAACATTTCTAATAAATAATTCTTTGCAATTTTTTTTTTTTTTTAAACAAACACAAGAGGTAAGTTCTTCTGTTGTTCAATCTGTATTTGACTTTTATAACAGAGGAAAGTAGTGAAGTATGGTCCAATGCCAGTGTTTAATTCTCCAACAAGAGTAATAAGACTACTACCATAGGCTCAAGTAAACAAGAAGATGCCGACTGTATTCTAAGGCAGTCAGTGATATAGCACTTAGTAAGAGTATTACAGGCACTATGCTATTAGCTGAATACCATTGACAATAACAACTGTTTATGATATTTCTTGTCATTTCCTTTTTAACACACTTAACTCTCTATCACAATAAATAACTTGGATTGTGTACTCTGAGATGATTCTTTGTTTTTTTTTAAAACAACAATATATTTTACTTGTATGGCCCATTCTGTGAAATATATTACAGCTTTGTTCTTTGTAATCTGATATACCTAGTACGTCTAAATTTACTACTTGATCACATTTTCATTGCTCAATGGAACAAAATTATACCATTTTGAGGCTTTCCCGTGCCTCATACTTCTGGGAAAATTAACAATTAATGTTTTACATTGTCACCAACTAAACTATGTCTTGTTGATAAATTGATGATAGCCATGCATTCCCTAAAAGTAGTACTCATATGATAAATAAGGAGATGTTCATTAAATCTGAATCTAACGATTCTAAACAAAATAAACGATAACAAAATAACCAATTTTGACCTGTCGTTTGATCATTACTATAGTTCCCACTAGACACAGGAATATTGTCTCAACTGAATAATAATTAATTCATCTGACCTTAACTTGGTGAACAAACCATGATGGAGCTTTGGTCGTGGTCGGCGAACGTGAGATATTGCAGAGGCTTTGCGCTACCAGCTCTGCTGCTTATTGACAGTGCTCACATCGGTCCCACGAGCGACACCGGCAGAACTACTGTCATCGTTTCCTGCTTCCTGGCAGCTACGTTCTGGGGACTGGGGTCTCTGACACCAAAACTGCAAGCAGATCCAACAGCATGCAGCAAGGCAAAGTTGCAGACACAACATAGCTGGGGACACGCCATCATGCTTTCCGTGGTTTACAAATTCAAAACTTTAACAATAGGATTTCCATATAATCTAGTCTAGATTTTAATGCTCTTTTCTTCCATTTTGGTGATCATTCATTACGAGCGACCGGGAATGTTTTTCCATTGTATTGTTGTACTTCTTCACTTTTATAGGCGAGAGTCACAATATCCCGCTTTCTGATCTATTAGATACTTCATGAAAATGCGAGAAAACAATTACAACTTTAATATTTATCAAGCACATTAGTATTTTTCACCAAATAATAACACATCCCTTCCATCTTCTCTTCTCGCTCCAAATCTAACGTCAAGAACCCCAGCTGTCATTGTCGCTCTGTCACGTCACCGAAGTGTTGCAAGCCTATCAATCCATAATAGTACCATCTTAGTGTTGCCAGCGAACATATCCTTAATACTATATACAAACATATAAGTAATATACATTTTTCAAATCGCCTTTTAAAGCCCTTCAATTTGATACCCCACTTGATAAGATTGATCAAATTTTATTGTTTTGGTCTGCTATTTATCGCAAATATAATCCGCCATTATGTTTTTATGATGACGTCATATAGCCTATGTCACTCGGAGGAATGCAAGGAATCTAAAAATACCTCTCACATCAAAATCTGTTAAGCCATTCAGGACTTATGGTGGCATAAAGAAACTTACATACATGAACCCTGAAAACATAACACTCCTTTTTTGGTCAGTCGTGTAAAAAGAAGAAACAAATGTAAGGAACCCTCACAGATCGGCCGCCTGCGTGTGCCCGGGCAGCTGCTCCAGCACCCACAGCAGGCCGGCTCGAGCGCCGCCTGCGCGCCCGCGCACGCGACGCACGAACCTATTGTAGTCCACTATGTACCTGCCCATGAACACATGCCGGTTACAACACGTACGATTACCCATCGGCAAGGATCGTAGTCCATGGGCAGCAGTGATCGCTTACCATCAGGTGACCCGCTTGCTCGTTTGCCGCCCTATGTTATAAAAAAAAAGTGGAAATCGCTAATCTCTGCCTACCTCACCGGGAAAAAGACGTGATCATATGTATGTTTACAAGACGTGTAACTGTTGGGTGAGTGACGTAGAATGATACTCGTAATGCGTTGGTAAAAAGAATCAATTTATTTGAAATGTACTAAATTTTATACCTAAAATGTAGAGAATCAGACTTTCGTATGACGCACGTGATTTATCGAGATAAAAGCTGATGATGATTACAAATGAATGACTGAACCGAATTTTATGAAACATAGAGCTAAGTCCGTCTGCAAGCAATAATGGTACATGAAACTTATCTGTCGCCGGGGTAAAAAAACATTTTTTTTTTTAAATTACAATCGTTCCCATACAAAAAGATGCTCATATTCATAACAATGGTCCATTTATTCATAATTGTCCTATTATGTAAACAATCTTACCATGTCTTTTTATGATTTTACAACAATATAAATTAAAAGAAACTTTTTAGGAATTTATTTTAGTGGTTGACAAATGTTTTACTTGAGAATGTTTAGGTTTGAATTAATATTTGATTTATTTTCAATAAAATTCAACAAAAAGAAAGAATGTTTCCAGATTAGGACAATTATAAAAAACGGAGTTTATGTAAGTATGTTTGTATTACAAACAACTGAACCGATTTTTATGAAACACTAGCTTGTGCCCGCGAACTTCGTCCGCGCGTCATTTACTATTATTAATATCTCAGGTTCTAAATGACGTATCAAGATGAAACCTACACCAGATTTTAAGTTGGACCTTCAACAATACAACTGTGGAAACCGCATCTAATTTCATCTAGTAGTTTTTGCGTGATGCGCGTACAAACATACAGACAGACAAAAATTTTACAAAAACTGGTTTTAGCTTCTATTGGCCCTATAAAGACCCCTCATAGATTTTTTTCTCCCACGGGGCAGAGAGAGCCAAGAGTCTTGAGACTCGAAGGCCACGCTTAGCTGAATAGTGAGCTATCTGATGGAATGGATCACAGACAGACAAAATTCTAAAAAAATGTTTTGGCTTCTATTGGCCCTATAAAGACCGATAATATTTTTTCTTAAATATCTTCTATGTACAGACACAGCTACAGTTTTATTATAATGTATTTATTGATAGAGCTAAGTACCTTATTACTCCAAACACTGTATATTAATTGTGTCAGAAAAAAAATATAATATAACTCACCACTGGTTGTTATAAGTGCCACTGTTGTGCTTCCTAAATATCTCGATCCACTCGCGGCCGGAGTGCGCGAGTCTGTTCGCCACCATCGCACGCGCATACTCCAGGACCTGGATAGTTACAATGAGGAATATGACGCAAAGCTCAACGCAGATGGCGACACTAGCACAGTTTACAAACCACCCGTTGCCATAGTGCAATTTTAGGGGCGTATAATACGCATCCACTACCGGTGACGTGAGATAAGACGGCTATGTCAAAGAAACAGATCCCGATTAGGAAAGTTTCAACGAGCAGTGGTCTGTCGCTCCCTAAGTCTAAGTAAATAATTTATGATTGTATCTTACTTACCAGTGTAACAATAAACATTTGTCTCAGTAATACTGTGTTACTGTGTGTATTACTGTGTACTATGAGTGTGTGTTTTAGTTTGTGACTGTTATTTAAAAAAGTGCAATGGTTATATCCCCGTAGGAAACCTGGACATATCTACGACTATAGTATAATGGTCAACTGACCTGTCCGACGGGTTTGACGAGCTCGAAGAGCGTGCGGTTGGAGTTCCCAATGGTGGTCTCCGCGCTCACCAGCCCCGACGATATGATGTAGAAATCATCCAGAGACTGTAATAAAACAACAGTGATAAAACTGTAAATTTACGTCATTTAAAACAGGTTGACCCCCACGGCACATTTTAACTTAAGCGTTCCTAAAAAAAATGTCCAGACAGACAGACAAAGCCGTAAAAAGGGTACGAAGACAGGGACATTTTGTACCCGGGTATACGCTGGGAGCTACCGGGCGCCATTTTATATTGAAGGACATGTAGCGGGACCGAGGTGTTCATACAGTTTCGCTCCTGCTAAAAAGAGAAAGTCATCCAAATAAAAGTAAACAAAATCCAGCCCGCATGTTAGCTCATCTACAAACCTCTGAGAGTTCTCGTCAGCATTTCTCAAACCAAATGTCATGTGCGGAAATTCGTAAATGCCAAAAAGTGTAGTGATGGCGGTTTTCGGGATATCCTCAGTACACACAGGAATCTGGCTGTAAGCCTTGACTAAATCGATGGTTGATTGTTGTAAGGTGGTACCACAAACATACATCTTCTGCAACCGCAGCATTGACTAGAAGCTGCAAACGATTATTGTCAAAATAAATATTGTGATCTCACCTGCAAGAAGCCCGGGTACGAGGACATGGACATTTTGTACCCGGGTATGCGTTTCGAGCTGCCAGGCGACATCTTGTATTGGAGCACGTACATCTTCTGGAATCGCAACATTGATTGGTAGCTGCAACAGATACGGTATTATGTCTTAATCTTACCTTACAGAGTCAGTTGTGATTGTGAAACTCGAAGGACACGTTTAGTTTAATAGTAGGCTTATTGGTGGAATGGAAATTTTAATATAGTGCCATCGCCTATGAGAAGAAACTAGTTTAACCAAGCTCTAAATACCTACTAAAATAATAAATGCGAAAGTTTGGATGTGAGTTTGTGAGGATGTTTATTACTCAATCACGCAAAAACGGATTTCGATGTAATTTGGTAAACGAGTAGAAAAATACCTGAAATAGCAGATAGGGTACTTTTTATCCCGAAATTCCCACAGTAGCGGCTAGTTAGTACATAAAAAGTGAAAAGACTCGTGTGACGTCACCCACCTGTTCCACGTGACCTGCGAGGTGTACAGCTCGCTCATGTCGGGCAGCAGCTTGACGAGGCCGGTGCAGTGATCCGGGAACAGCATGGCGTCCAAGCTCACCGGTATGGACAGGGCAAATGCCAGCTCGTCCAGGTCGCCCAGCATATTGATCCAACTGGTGAGAAAAGCTTTTTTATATTTATGTAACTCAAAGCTATCTGACTGACTTACTGACATAGTGATCTATCAACGCACAGCCCAAACCACAGGACGGATCGGGCTGAAATTTGGCATGTAGGTAGATGTTATGACGTAGGCATCTGCTAAGAAAGGATTAACGCGAGCGAAACCGCAGGCAAAAGCTAGTACACTATATTTTTCCCACAAAATTTATCATGCATATATTTTTTTCAAAAAAATCTGATAATAGTAATTGTTAGTTGCTTCGCTCTTTGCAATAATCTTACATTAAATAGGTTTAATTAGGACCAGATTCATTGTAAAATGAGCTCTAACTCTGAGGTTGTGTCGTTTGAATAATAATTTTATACTGTCCTATTGAAATAATATTAAATTGTAATAATTACATCATATCTCTAATGGTAAGTTGTTCAAAGGGATCTTTTGTAGCCTCCTTGTAACCGACCGCAAGTCCTTCTAGTTGGGTGAAGAATAACTTCATCTGAAAAATAGAATAAAGATGGTGGCTGAGACATGAAGCGAACAACCAATCAGGCTGTCTTTCACTTCATTATAAGAGATGTTTTTAGTTGTGTTTTATATATATTTTTCTATATGATCTTTAAGAACAACAAAATGTTCAATGTCATGGAATGGATATGTACTACCACCTACCTGATACCAATATGGGTCATTAGGATTCTTCAAGATCATAGAAGAAATGTATTCTTCATTCTTGTCCAGAAAATTTTCAACCATTCCGCACACATCTGTCTTGTTATAGCAATATCTGGAAAATAGAAAGTATTTTCTTATTTATGATAATAGACTTAGCTTGAACCTTCATGTCAGCTAATAAAAGTCTTTATTTATTTATTTATTATATTTTGAACACACTAGCAGCTTAGTAAGCGTAGCTTAATGTGTGTGTGTATCTTAAAGTAGCTGATTTTTTATTTAAGTGTAAAAATTATGTTTAAAGTTTGGAATGCGAAAGTTTAAAATATTTGTTGTAAAATAGTATAAACAAAATCTCTAAATGGTTGAGAGATGTGTGAATAAAGTAAAGCTTGACAAAATTAAAGCTTGACTTATGTGATTAGACAAACCCTTTAAGCATGTTCTGCCAATGCATCCAGATCAGGTCCCGAGTGAGGAAGCCCTCAAGGTAACCTGCAGCATAGGCCTGTTGCACATCACCGTACTTGTCTGATGTGTGGAGCTCCAAGTACGCCCAACTAAAATATATAAATACACACATCTTAGAATACTCGCTCATAAGGCATGTAGGTAGTAGCGTCTTGGTATAATACAAAAAAAAACGTCAAGATGTAAAAAAACAATACATACCCGGTACTATTGATGTCATTGCGGTAAGTAGCCCGAGCGATGCTAACCTCCGGAATTGACGCTAAATAATCACTTACAAATATCTGAATTCCATTATCTGCCCAAGTCACGCATCCATACCTGGATTCACACTCTAACACCACAAATATTAGCAAAAAACACAAACGTAAAAACATCTTCTCAATTTATCTTTAGAACAGCTAATGTAGTACACAGAGATATGTGTCAGAGGCGGTAACAAATGTGTTTTGTTATCATTATTAATGTATTTACACAAATAAAATAAGAGCGCAATTGTACAAGGAAAATAATGTATCAAAACAAAACAATGATTTTGAAATTGATTGACAGGAACTACTGTCTTTGACAGCATGAAACAATTTGACAATGACATGTTCAAATCCATGGAAGTAATAAGTACTTTGTACATACTTCCATGTTCAAATCACATATACAGTGTTGCCAATGTACGAAGCTCATGTACCCTACTTTTAATCAAATTGAATGAAAAGGTGTTCCAAAAATAAATATTTCTGTGGTGATCACTGTTAAATTCATTTATTAACACTACTACTTGGCATTATCGGTACCTACTTTCACAGACTTCACGGTATTTCTTTGGGGTCTATATTCTTTCGCCGATTTCTTTATGTTAAAATATATTATAACGTCGGATGGCAGAAACGTTATTATTAGCATACATTTCATTCTTACAAAGGCAGTACAGGCAATACTTATAAAAAATATCTCAGAAAAATTATAATCAGGTAAAAAAAAGATCCTATGAAACGAAGTTGAAAAAAAAAATCTTATTTTAGTTAACAACTTTGTAATTTTCTCTACGACATAACCTATTCAATAAAAATATATACAAAACTCTTTTGTACACGAAAATTTTGAAGTCAGTACCAATCACAGTTTTTCTTTAGATAATCTCACATCAAGTTGCAGATAACTTCATGCCAAACTCGCCGCACTTGTAACCAACTTCGCGCAGTAAATAGGGGGTGCGTTCGTGGGCCGGTGCGCTGAGCCATTCGCTTGAGTTGACGGCGACCGCTACATAGCCCTGTTTCTCTAAGATGTCCAGTACGAGGCGGAATGTGCCTCGTAGCCGGTTGCTGTTCATTGAGAAACAGCCTTGGTTGAAATTCATTACACACACCCTGGTAAGAAAATGAATAAGATTAGCAAACGAGTTTCCTTGTGTCAAACAGGTCATGCAGATTTAATCGTAACGGAACTGAACCAACGTATTTTTCAACTCAATGTAATAAGAGTAAGGTATTTCTAATTAGACTTGACCAATACATACACATACTACTAACACGCCAAATATAGCTTATAATAATTGAATCGAATAAGGGATTATTGGAGATTAGACATTTATGCACAATTGGGACAGGAAAGTCAAGATATAGTACATTATGATTTAAGTGTGCTAAGTTGGTCATTAAGCAACGAGGCGATTAAGTGTTTTGAAAAAAAAAAGACTACTCACGCGACGCCCCCTTGAGGGAGGTTGAGAGCTTCCAGCGGCACCTTCACTTCCGGGCTCGACCTGTGCAACTGGATGGGGTAGTTGTTCTTCAGGCACATCAGCAGATCTGAATGAACCAATATTAAGAGTTATTTTCCAAAATTTCTATTAAAATCGAGCCGTTGCCCACTTAAAGCGTAAAACTTTCGGAAATTTCAACTTAATACACCATATAAGTTCAATCGTTTAACACCTTAATTCCCATACGTTACAAAAGCTGTGGCAATGCGTATAACTACCCTATTAAAAATATTTATTTGAATAATATATGGCAAACAAAATGGCGAGGTTTTTGGCCAGCAGTAGCACTAGGACCTAATAGCTAGTTAGTTGTCTATTCAAATTCCAACAATCAACACATACCCGCTACGAATCCATTAGGCAGCATCACATTCTTCACAACATACTCCTGACTGCCAAGCCCTCTCGATAGGTGTTCCTCTAACAGATCCGTGTACGCGTGTACTGGATACAACGACTTCGCCTTATCTATCACATCCTGAGGCAGCGAGAACTGATCGCTGTGAAACGCTTTCACGGCTTCATGTAGCGTTAATAGTTGGAGGTAATCTAAAGTATTGTTCTCTCTTGAAAGGTATTCTTTCAAGAAGTCTTCGGAGAACACTCGAGATAGTAGTTTGTCCTCGTAATGTCCGAGGGAAGCGAGTTCTAAGCATATTTTCGTCCACGGTAGCGCTGCGTTTCGCGCGTCTGTGGAAGAAAAGATTTATTGTTAGGTATTTAGTATCTATTTAGCTGTACCTCGAAACTCGGCTTCCGTGGGAAAGGAAAACAAGTCATAATTCCGGCTATCATACAAACTAATGTTATAAATGCGAAAGAGTTCACTACCTATCTTCACGCTTTATCTACCGAACCAATCTTCTTGAAATTTCGCATACACATAGTTTAGAAGGACATAGGGTACTTTTCATCCCGGGAAAAAGCACTGTTCCCGTGTGGAATTCACGCAGGCGAAGCTGACAAGCTAGATACAATAACTGCAAAAAATGTCATCATACTCTGAAATTATGTATTTCAGAGCGGGTTGCCCGAGATACAATAAGAATAGTAAGAATTTTAACGAGTCCACATCATGGAATAAATAAATAGACATAAAAATCAAAGTATTTATTCCGATTCCGATATCGCCATCTAATGTCATTTCTAAATGTTCTAGTTGGGACCCCATAATCCTACCTGCTAATTGCAAAATAAAGATAAATAATATTAGTATAGTAAGGATTAGGATAGGATACAAACCAAGCACTGGGTTGTTGGATATCTGCCGCCGCAGCTGCGCCCACAGGTCGGGCTCGGGCGTGTAGTTGTTGTTGGAGAGGCAGTTGATGAAGCTGAACAGCATGTTGGTGCGCGCGTTGGCCAGCGTGGTCGGCGCCGCGCCCGCCAGCTGGCACAGGTACTCCACTAGGCCCATGTGCGTGTGTGCCTATAATGGAGAATGGAGAAAGGATAGAGACGGAGAGAGGAGAGAGATGGAGAAAATGCAGCCGTGGAGTTTGTTGCGCCGCCTCTTCTCCACTTGCGCTTTTTTATCGATCTATTCTATTCTGAACGGTGGTGGTAACCTTAGCTTTAAGTAATTTTATGACGTCAACTAACTTAAAAACAAGAATTTGACGATTTAAAAGTGCTATTTTTAAGCCTATTTAAATAAAAACGATTGACTTTGAATGATAGGCCCCTGTACAAGCTTCAACCCGTTGATTGGCGGACGACCATACCATTGACCCGAACATAGCCGAAAGCGGCAAGCTTCTGTTGCTTACATTCCTTTTTTACGATCTCTTTGTCATGCCAATAATGTCCAGCTATTTCTAAATAGTCTTTTTATTTGGGAGATATCAGAAACCAGATCTACATACGATACGTCCGCGACACCCCACTACGAATATAACAGTTTTGGATGTTTATAGAAGTGATAATGCTAATAGTACAGTTTTAAAAATAGACATGACCAACATTGAAAAACACATGTGTTGTGATATACACGCTGATGCTTTAAACTGCTATTGTCTTAACAATCATCGTCAATCAATCAATATACATAAAATTCGCCCGTTACTGACCGACAACGCGAGAAGATTTCCCGAAATTCCCACAGCAACAAAGTCCCAGACCCATGCCAGTAAATAAATAAAACGTACAATCCTCGACAGAACTCGAGCCAGCAGCAATCCCTTCTCGAAGCCGACGTCCTGAACCACCGCGTAGTCCGCGATCGCGTCCACCAACTGCTCGTGGTAATACTCTGGATGCTTCTCCATCACTCTGCCTTTCATCTTCGCCGCCGTCCTCAGGACGTCATCGAAGATCAACTGGTCGATGTTCTGGGCTAAGATGTCGTAACTAATGTGCAGAAGCTGCACTCTGGTTGGGAACTTCTCCTCTGTACAGTTCATGTTGCATAGCGACCAGATTATAGACTTTGCGACCTGTGTTAGGGGTTATTTTCATTTAGACTTACAACGGACTAATAAAATTTTTAAGCAAAGACGAATTACGTAAAATAAAACATTGCTTAAAACTTGATTCGGGAGTTTTTAAAATAAATAGGTAAAAATTGCTTATTAAATGATCACTGCAGAACGTGATGTTGTTAGGAGAAAAAATGTGAAATCTATAAAAAAAAGTATGTATAAAATTAAAGAATAGTTTAAAAAATTTCCCAATTTTAGGGAAAACTTCGAATTTGGGCAACTTTTATTTTTTAATTAGAATGAAAACAAAGTTTTTTTCTATATTACTATTCAATTCACTAGCTATTGCCCGCGGTTCCGCCTGCGGCATCTTGTGTTTTTCATACAACCCCCATTGCAGACATCTAACCACTAGGTGTTTTTTGAAAAAAATACTGACCTTGGGTCAATTTAACAGACTTTCGCATCTTTATAATATTAAAAGCCCGGGGCGCAGTTAGTTTATAATATTAGTATGGAAGTATTAAGCTTACCTGCGCAGTAATTGCTTGATCATGCAACAGCAGAGCAGTCACAACATTATTTATACATCGGTCCGGCATGTCATGCGAGCTGCAGTACGCTAACATATCTTTCAACAACGTAACATCATCTTTATCCAATTCCAAAGGCAGATGTATTTGGAACGCCAAAGGAAGAGCCAACTTTAACGCATCTACTAAATTATTTTTTGTATCAAACCTATTTAAAATAAAGTCTAAGAACATTATTTGGCGTATACTGATCATGTTGATGTTACATCGGATTAGCTGCAACATAGTCTGGACTATTAGGGAGTCGACTGGTACTTTGAGGTAGGATAACACTTTGGTCGCTTCAATTGCTTCGTTCACTTCAAGTGAAGGGGCATATTTCTTGAAGTTCTGGCATAGGATTTTGAATGCCGGATTCCTCATTATCGTTTCAAAGTCTTCATGGTATCTGAAACAATTGGTTTTATTTATAATTTTATGCTACCTAAGAAGTCACGAACCTATAAAGTAGCTACGAAGTTTTTTAGATTTCATGAAGATTCATTATGTTCCATTTGCTTCAATATTCAGCAAGAACACGAAAAAGTATCTTCGTATACGCAACAGAAGCCAAAAAAATTATATTTTAATTATTGTTTATCTTTATGTCAGTGTGTTTCTGTCAGTGTGTACGCGCATCCCGCAAAAACGTAACAATCTAACACGTCGCTCTCTTGGTGCATACTTTGGTACTGGTAACCCACTCACTTGCCAGACTTGTGCAGCTCAAATAGTGAGCGCAGCGCTTGCAGCATGTGCTTGTGCGTCATCGCTGGCAGGTGCGCTTGCACTGCCGCTAACACGTCGCTCGCGCTTGGCGCAGATTTCAGACTTGACATTACTGCATCAGGCTGCTTGGTGCGATTTGCCTCTGTTGACACTAAAAAAAAAAGTAAATCTTTTTAGATATTGAAGAAAACTTAGCATGAAATTAAAGTATGGAGCAAAATCCTACTTCCTTTCCTTTCCAATTACGCATAATCTACTGGACAAATTTCAATGAAATTTGTTAAGTGCATGCCTTATACCTTTAGGATTTAAAATTATCAAATGTTTTATATTTATCCCAGGTAAAGTATCTAACAGAATAGTTCAATAGATATAATATTATAGGAAGGAATTATAAATTTATGTATGTGTTATCACTAAAAACATTAATTTTAAATTCTAGCTTTTTAACCACAAGTTAAACATTGAACTTACCAGATGAAACTAAGCTGCTGGAGGTGAGCGACTTATGGAGCGAGGAACTCCTCAGGAGGGTGCGCCACACACTCTTCAACAGCAGAGTCATTATTTCTGAAATTTTTCAAAATTCTCCTATAATTTTTTATGATCTTGTTCACACTAAATTATTTAAATTTGAAGTCAACATGCATTGAAGTATTGCTGCATTTGTGCATTTTAAAATCTAGTCATTAAAAGTTAGTTTTTTATTTACAGGTATAATAATTATGATTTATTCTATGTTATTATAATAAATTAAAAACTAAAATACAAGCTAAATTAAAATACCTACTAAAATTAAAAACTAAAGAATACAAAAAAAAAATTATAATTACAAGTTGTAAAGCCCCTCAAGAGCGTAGCCCCGCGGCAACGTGCCCAAAAGGCTGGCTGCATTGCCAAGTTGTATGGCAATGCTTAGCCTTTGGCCAAAGAAGCTGCCAGCCCGTTGGTCACGGGATACCTCGACCAGCCTTTTTGAAATAAAAATAAAAAGCTGGTGAGCTGATGGACCCCATGGACCCAACGTTTCCACCCCAAAAGGCTCAAAAATGTAGTTATTGCCAATAACCACATATTTGCGCCTTTTGAGGCTCTCTGCTTCCGTTGCTGCTGCACCGGCCTTGGATTTGGTGGCCTGGAGATGAGATGGCGCCAGTGTGTCAACGCAGGTAGCGTCCCACACAAGCGGCCGCCCCAACCTCCAAGGCACCAAAGTCATACCATCCGGTCTCTTGCCATCATCCCGCGCCAACCCATTAGGTTCTAAAATAGCCGGCACGTTAATGGTGGCAAGAGCGCGGTGGATAATATTGTTTAGGGCAGCGTGACGCCCTAAACGTCCGGCGCTTTTACAACAGGAAAGTCCATGGTGACCATAGCTGTCGACGGTATCCCCGCAGGCACACCGATGAGGGACTACACAACTTGCTCCTAAACGTAGAGCTGTTGCCAAACGGAAAGCATTATTATGCAGCAGCGTTCCGAGATTGGCCGATGGCAGGGCCTGCAACCAAAGTCCAGATTCCCATTGCATAACAGCTAAAAGACGGGCACGCTCTACAGAGTTGCTAGATGTTTCTATTAAATTATCTTGCACAACTCTACAAAGCGGCCCATCCCACTGTCTCTGCGAAGATGAATAATCAGGAAATTTAGAATTTGGGAGATTGGCTGCCCAAGCATTTCTGGCTTCTGCTAAATTATCAATTATGTTGAAGTTATTTTTACATATTTTTTTATAAAGGTCTTCTACGCTGTGTGCAGAAGATAGAAAAGCTGGGAGAGCTACACTTGAAATTTTGCGGATTCCAAGACCTCCATACCTGATAGGTAAAGAGGCTTGATCCCAAACACGGCCAGAAAAGTCAATATTTAAAACAGACGAAAGGGAATTTTTATTAATGCATCTAATTTGTGGAGCAGATCAGGAAATTTCCAGAAAGGACTGCATCGCAAATTGTATGTAAAATTTGGAACGAACAGGCAGTGTTTAATTATTACATAAGCGAAATGAGTTTGTATATCCGAAAGGCGGTCGGATGCGTTCTGAAACTTTATAATTTTGTTATCTATGAAATGGGAAAATGATTCATCAAAAATAGGGGAACCTAGGAGGTGAAGTGAAGTTTTGTCAACAATTTGGATTTCTGGAGAAATTGACCTAAAGTCTGCAATGATAGTATCTTTTTGAATATTTGTTTCCGAGATAAAGAGCTCACATTTTTTAAAATTTAAATCTAGACCAATCTGTTGAAGTTTATTTATAAGAATTTTGAAATCAGTTAAAATGGATTGGGCATCACCTCCTAAGGTTCCGTCATCCAAATACCACACATTCAATTTAGAATTTAATTTTTTTATGATAGGATGAATAGCGAGACTGAACACTGCCGGGCCGAGTGGGTCGCCTTGCTGACATCCTACACAAGAAAGTAAAACATTGTCCTTATACATTAATTTCGAATTTTTGCCATAACATTGCCAAAGAAATTTGTATATAAAGGGAATTTTGTCTTTTACTTCAGCCAGCAAAACACCCCTGTCCACAGAGTTAAATGCGTTTTTAATATCCACCTTCAACAATACGTCACCTCCCTGATTATTTAAAAAAGTTCGGACTGAGTGGACGGCAGCTTCACAACCACCCTTTGAACCAAAACCAACTTGTAAAGGTTGGAAATAGTCAGTGAGGGTGGTTGTGATGGCTCTACAGCAGATTTTTGAAGTGAGCCGACGATACGTCGACCCAACAGCTATAGGCCTAATGCCGCCGTCTTTTTTTTAAGGGCGCACAAATTAGCACCATAAATAATATCAGTGATCGTGGAAATGACTTCTCCAGAAAGCATCAAGTTTACCAAAGCAGTAATATCTTTCAGAAGTTCACAGCCGGCATTGCCACAGTCGCCTCCCAATAAATCCTTCAAGTGTTGGGGAGACAGACCGTCAAGACCACCAGCTGATCCGCTTCTGAAAGACATCACCGCCCTGAAGTCATCTTCTGGAGAAGCCATTAACTGTGTTGGAAAATTATTACCGTCATCAGGAAGATTAAGACCGTTTGAGGGTGGATGTTTCTCTAGCAGGGCTGCAAGGGTCTCCGGAGTATTCGGTGCTATAGCATCGTCTGAAAACAAAATTCTAGCTGCCCCTTTAATATCACCTTCCCCTATCTTGGCTTCCACATATTGAGCCAAAGATTTATTTCTTTTAGAATTTTGATTCGTAAGGTCATTATGAAAAGAAAGAGGGTCATTACAATTTTGTTTAATTTTAGCCGCTAAAGATGTTTTACCAACATTTTCGTTAGATTCAATATGTAGAATCCTATAAGGGAAGGTGAGTAATTGCTCCCAAGCGTCCTGCGTATTATTTTTTATAACAGTTTTAATAGAAGTTGATAAAATTTCAGCTACTCGAATTCGGGCGCTTTTAGGAATGCGTTTAACTAATGGTTTAGAATTTTTTAAAATCGAAAGGTATTGGTAGAAAGGTACGTCAGGTTGTTGGCATTGTGAAACTGTTGCTGGAGTTAATGCTTGTTGAGGACAAAGAGGTGTGTTTTTATGCGCCCTTGCCAAATGAATTTTCAAACCTCTTTGTCCCTTGAAAAAACGGGGCTGGGAGCACTGGCTACATTGAATTATGTTTTCCGACGATGTACTCGGAACCGATCTGCTGCTGGATGCATTATTGTTTGGCAGCATTAAATATAGCTAAATTTTTACAAAATTTTATTTAAAAAAGTATAAAAAAGACACCCAAACACTTATAAATTTCACTATTGATTTGTATTGGCCTTCATGCCTCGGGACTCTTGGCTCTGTCCACCTCGTAAGGGATAAAGACGTGATTCTATGTACGTATGTATGCTTCGTAGTTTATCTTTGTTACTGCTTGCTTGAAAGTTCAAATCAAAGTAATGGCTCTAAAAGCTCATCTCAAAGGCCGGCCGTTCAGTTGTACAAAACACTTATTACTTCCATGGGCCGGCCTCACACAATCTTAAAAATTCAAATTGATCACAGTCTTCTTATAACGTAGTGATTTTTTTCTCTCTGAGTCTTCTGATCTCACAGGTTTCACAATCATGAATTTTTTTTAAAACACTGGGTACTTATTTATGAAAATTAAATTTATTAAACAAGACGCTTGGGCTCAAATAAAACAGAAACAGTAATTTGGTTTATAAAATCCAAAAATAATAAATATTGTAGAAATTTTTACTGTGACACATTTGACATCTTTCATCAATAAAATACAAAGTAAGTAAGTAAAGTTAAAGTTAGTTTATTATTTATTTAAGAAAAAATTGAAAACTTGTAACAGTAATAGTATTAAAGATCTACAATGGAAGGCAGCGAGTGATACTGGCCCCGTGTTGGAGGGCAATATACATATGTCACTAATATATCTAGGCGGTTTATAAAAAGACACAGTGTTTGCCAAATTTTTGTTTAGTTAGGTTATGTTTACAATTTTTTTACCCATTATGGGCAAATAATAAGTGAAATTAGCATTACATGACATAAGCAGGATAGAAATAGAAGTATTATAACAATAAACTTACTTTCTAATTGAGAAATCTTTGTTGCGATACTTTTAAGGTTACATAAATATAAAGTCACAAAATATAAAGTCACAACAGCTCGCTATGTTTTAGAAATCTATTTAACATGAAATATATTTTTAAGTTTTTTTTATACAATAGTAATGTTCACTTGTGTAACAAACAAACAAATAAATAAAATAAATTCAAAAACTTTTATTTTTGCACTATTGTAAAATCTGGAATTATGACAATATGACATTGATAGAAGTGACAATCAGCTGATTCTGATGACATAAAGTTTCTCAAAAGCCAGAATTATGTTTGGATTTAGAGATTTTAAAGTAGGTAGGTACCTATACTTATTATTATCTAAAATGTAGACAATTATATTTTAATTTTCAAGTAGTAATTAACCACACCACGGTACGTAATTAATTAACGTTAGTTTATTAATTTTAGTTTTGCACAACTGTACTGTGCAGCTCCATTGTTTTTATTTGTCAATGTCAAATCAATGAAGAAGTCAAAACTTGCAAACAAACAACAAATCATCAACAAACAAATATTTTCGTGCCATCATGGTGCCATCCATCCATTTCGTGCTGTGTTTCTGATCTGTTTTTGCTATTGCTGTTTTTTGAGATTGGATTGGGAAGTATTTTGTTGGTTTCGGATTATTATTCTTGTTGGTACGGACCATTGAAATTACAAATGGACACATAGTTTGCTTTGAAATCCTAGAATAGACCATTGCCGTTGATCAAAATGGACAAAGGAACAGTTGTTAGTTCAAGGCCCGATAGAGAAATACGAAATAAAATCATTACGACCGGTGACTACACAATCGTCCCTTACGAGGATTCCCGCTGCAGAATAACAATAACTGATATTAAATGTTGTAACGATGGTGGAACATGCGAGATAGAATCCGAAAGTCGTATTTTCAGTGATTCTTTTGATGGAATTGTCTTGATTGGCGATTGTGACTGCTTTCTAGACAGGGATTTTGAGTTGGCGCTGCAGCAGATGTGTTTGGGGGAGGTTTGTGAGGTGACTATGATGTACAATGATGGTACAGGGGTGTTGGTAAAGCAGATCTCGTGTAAGGTTGAGTTGCGTGAGGTTACGGAGGAGCAACTCATCTGCGATTGGAGTTGGCAACGGTTACAGGAAGCAGCTCTATATCATAAGGTTAGTATTCTTCGGTACAAAACTTAAAATATGTGTTTTGTTGTAAGGGGCCTGACATGTCATTGTCTATATGTATATATTTATTTATTTACTGTGGATTGTTAGTAGCCAGCCATGAAGAGACCCATCCTCCACTCTCTTCCCTATTTCATCCTATATAGGCACAGTAGAAAAAGTACAGTCCTACTCATATGAGCAAAGCATACAAAACTATACCTGTTATACTAACATATTGGTCACTCTAATGGTTGTTTAAAAATATTGTCATTTCTAGGATTGTGGTGTAAAACTAGTGAGCGAAAAGAGGATAACCGATGCGTTCAGGAGATTCAATAAAGCTCTGAAGTTTGTGATGGCCATAGAACCCATTAACCCTGAGGTGATAGATGAGGAGGCTGTGAAGGAACTGATAGATTTGAAGGTACACCTTTATTTCAACTTATTTTTAAACCCTTATAAGATCACTTTGTTGTCTGTCTGTCAAACTTTTTTTATAGCATAGGGCATCTTCTCTTCTTCTTCTCTCAGCCTAAAGACGTCCACTGTTGGACAAAGGCCTCCCCCAAGGATTTCATCCATGGAGGGTTTTGCCGTAATCGCCACGCTTGGCAGGCGGGTTGGCGATCGCAGTGTAATGGCATATTACGCGGAAAGATGCTGCTGCCCATCCTCCGGTGTTTTAAATCCCTTAGTCGCCTCTTACGACACCCACGGGAAGAGATGGGTTGGTGCTATTCTAGGGCCACACCACAGGCCGGCAGCATAGGGCATACAAACAAGGAAAGAGGTCATCTGATGGTAGACAATCGCCGCTGCCCGTAGACAACTTATTACAGGGTTATTATACATTTGGTACCATAGTTAAAACATCTATACTGTGACTAAATATGTCACCAAATTATATACATAGTAATTTATTACATATTTGCTGTTGTCTGTGGCTCTAGGCAAAAAGTGCCTCTCTTGAGAGTTTTCCATTCAAACTTTCAACTCCCATTGCCCTCTCTTCTTTGGGTGTACATTTTTAAAATATATGTTTGAACTGACTTTTTGAAAATATCCGTACAAAACTAAATCACAATCAGTTCATCAGTTTAGCTGTGAAAGCATAACAGACAGACTTTCGGATTTCTGTATTAACATTAAATAAATAAAAACTTTTATTTTCTCTTCACAAAAAAATGTACTTAGAGCTAATGTATCTTACAATACAATACAAATAGGATACATTTGTAGACTGCGAATTTCTTTACAGGTAAAACTGTACAACAACTTGGCTCACTGTCAACTTCAATTCGAAGAATATGAAGCAGCTTTAGAACTTAGCAACAAAGCACTGAAGTACAACCCTGACAGCTTGAAAGCTCTATACAGGCGCTGCACAGCATTCAGCGGCCTACACAAACACGAAGAGGCCTGGACGGACATACAACATGTCTTGAGACTAGATCCTAATGATAAGGCTGCTCAGAGTAAAGCTAATCAGATCAGGCCGAAAGTGGAGAAGATTAATAAAGAATATAACACAGTGATAAAGAAAATGTTTAGTTAAATATTATTGTTTAGAACTAAATTGTAAATATATATTTTTAAGAAATGTAGAATAAATTGATGCATTTAATCAACATTGACTTTCGATTAAATTTATTTATTTCTATATAACAGAAAAAGATCCATATTATACCAACAACAGTAATAATTCAACAAAAATAGTATTAGCAGAAAAAATAAAAAAACATAAAATTATCATAAAATTAATATTCGCACACATCATACACCTATCATACATAGAAAGAACTGTTCAAACAAGACTAGTAATTTCAGAGCCTAAATCCTAACTTCCTAACTAATATTATAAATGCGAAAGTGAGTTTGTTACCTCTTCACGCTTTATCTACTGAACTCTAATCTTCATTAAATTTCGCATACACATAGTTAGAAGTACCATCCCAGGAAAAATCACTGTTCCCGTGGGAAGTTCACGCGGGCGAAGACGTGGGCAAAAGCTAGTACTAAATACATATGATCTGGTGCACGACCACGGCAAGTACCAAAAGTAAAAAGATATCTTTTGAAAAAGTAACAAATTATATCTGTTTCATCAACCGTGCCGTCAGACTACACGCATGATGCATTACACGTACAGGGGGCGGAATAAGTAACAGTGGTAACAGTCCATTGGGTATAGCTCATACGGCGTTAGAATAAAGCCATATTTTTATATTTACTACACACGTACGCCACATCCGCCACCACAACAGCCTTTCGACATGTACTCGTATCGTATCTTGGCGCTCACAGAATTTTATTATTATTTTTATTTCCGTGTTTTATTAACTGTGAAGGCGTAGGTCACACTTCGAGACCGCGCGCGGAACAGAAGTCCGTGTTGCTTTGCTCTATGACATCACACGAAGAAACTGTAAACTATTGTACGCATAGAGCAACACGGACTTCCGGGCCGCGCGCAGAAGTCCTTGTTGCTCGAAGATTGTACGAGTATTGTTTTTGCAATAGGTACTCTTGTTGTGTTGTCTGTACTCTGTACCAGTGGCGTGGGGTGAAAATAAAGCAAGGTAAAGCCGGAGCAACGGCTAACCCGTGAATAAGCAAAACGTCATATTTTAACTTGTAAAAAAAAATGCAATTTACATACCTTATATTAGTGTGTTAGTTCACCTTTCCCAAAACTACGGCGAAATGGTATGGTACCAAAATACAATAAACACAACACATTCACGCAAATCAAATTTCACCACTTTCGATAAAAAACTATATAATATATAAAATTATATATATATTAAACTATATAATATATCATAATCAAGTTAATCACTTATCACAACAATAGATAATTAATGCATAAGTACGCCGTGAGTTCAAAATGCAAAGCGCGCGACGCGAATCATTCAAAATCAGTGTGACCGTTTTAAAATTTGACAAAATACTAAAAAAATGTGCTGTCAGTAATAAAAAATACTAAAAAGCCAAATTCAAAAATACCAAAATTGTACTAACATTTTTTTCAGAAATATGCTACGTAAAACACACATTTCAATAACAAATCCGAATAATCGTTTCATAATTCTTCCGGACGAGCCGGAGGAGCAAATAAAGGAAGCGTACGGACAAGCGGAAACTTTCTTGGAAATATTCACGAGAACGGAAAAAATTCTTAAAACCCCGAGGAATTCCGAAATTTTCAAAGAAATAAATTTTCGGGAGGCAGGGAGGCAGGGGATACCAAAATAGACTAAATAGTTAAAATTCTACCAATATTATACTAAAATTTGGTTTAGTACTAAAATTATACTAACATCATTCTGAAATGCCACAATTATACTAAATTAGTACTGGAAATACCAAAAAACGGTCACACTGATGAAAATAACAAAGTCTAGGTGACATTGGGATTCGATTGGATAATCGCTGTGATTGGACGAAAATTTTTCAAACGAACCAATAAGGTTTCGTTGGAGGCGATCTTCTATCGGCTCAATCGCAAGTCTATATCGACGAGTGGTTGCATATGTAGTTGTAATGTCACAGTGTGTGTGTCACCATACATTTCAATCATATGAATTCCCAATATTATTAGCGAGTTACTACCGCGGCGCGCGTCCCGCGATTTAAAATCATGTGTGTGGCGTTTGCGCGGTTTCGAATACATTGCGTACGTTGTATCCAGCTATTGAAGAATATTTTTGCAAAGCGCGCAATGTAATTATATTTCGCGCTCATATTAAATTATCTTAGTTAATGCCGTCGATCATCGGCTTATGGTTTGTCATATGGGTATAGATTTTTGTGCAAGTTTATGCCGCGGGATTAAGCTATTATTGTTAGTCATTAAAAAAATGTATATATTAGAATCTGCCAAGGGAAGCCGATAGGAATCGTGTTCTAAGGACGCTTCGCCACTGCTCTGTACCCTACGTATACTATTTATAAATGCAGTTACGAAAGTGGATATCCTCAGACGATGCACGTTTCCATTCGTTCACGAGGACTGTGCAAGGCGAGATTATGCATTTTTGTAACTGGTTATTAAGCTCATTCCCCTTATCGGCATTTACGGTACGCAGCGTAAGAAATCCATAAAGTGGTTGGCATTTATAGGTGACTGTTTTTTAAGTAATTTAAATAAGTACTTTTTTAAAATACGAGTATCTAGCTAGGATCTATCCAAGAAAAGATGAATAAGTATTACTTATATTTTATAGATCCTCCCGTAAATGCCGATCAGGGATCGATATTATTTTTTATTCCAAAAATAAGGTAGCATCTATTAGACAAACAAGGTTGACTTCTAACCTCGGAATCTCAAGACGCTGTCTAAACCGTAAAAGGTACACACGTGATTCCATTTGAAATTACAAATCGATATATCGTAGCCCACTAGACAGTCCACAATAAAACAATATTAAAACCATATCAAACCGAAATATCTGTCTAAAATGTAACAAAATCAAAGACAATAAAAATGCATAATCTTATGAAAAATCTAGTGTGATAAACGGAAGCTGCAGCAATGTACCAGTTTACACATTTCGAATAGCGTATGACATCATACATGTTGCGTCGTGGAGCCCTACTTCTGACATCATAAGTTGACCTTCCTACAGCAGTATACGTGAGGCATCCGTCCGTATAGGACGATTGTGTTCATATATCTTGTTTATTTTGTGTTTATATTACTCATTGCATCAAAACATGACAAGTATCTAAGTATTGGAACTTGCTATAATTTTAACATTTCGTGCTATATTTGCTTTTAAAACTGGTAAAATCGGTGATGTGATTCTTGAAACAGTTTTATGGGTGTAAATTCTTGTTTTTACAACAAGGTGTAGTCTTTGATGCGTTTACCTTATTAGTCGTTTGTTCGAATGATTATTTTCTGTTGGTATACTCGTAAGTATTAATGGATTTATCCAAGTTAATCTTTTGATCGCTATTGACCACTTTAATTGCAACTTTACTATTGTCATTAAGTATCTCAGATATATTATTTATACAAACAGACAGTCCAAAACTCTAAAAAAAAACATTTTAGTTGCTATTGGTCATATACAGGCTGATTCAACCACCTTTGAATCTGTATATATCGCATTAAAAATGTTGTTATGGGCAGTCAAACATTATGGCTGACTGGGCTAAGACGCGAGGGAGTGACCACATAATGAATGCTCAATTATTTTCAATCTGTCTGTTCACATCGCTGACCTCACATAGTAAACATTTTTTTTCGTGTTGACGAGAATAATCTGTGATTGTGAATCATTAAGTAACAAGTTGGTACTTAGGAAGGATGTAACTTGATAGTTTGAATATTGATAGGCAGACATAGGAGAATTAATAAATCTGTCGTTAATTTAAATAAATCAAATGTCTATTTGCTAATTAAAATGTTAGTTGTTGATGAAGTAGGTAAGCTAATTAGACTATAAGCATTGTTGCCATATAAGTAAGTTTGTGTAGAATAGATTTCGTTTATTTCTTGAATTGCCAATTAAAATAAATGACCCATTATTGAACGTTACCTAGGTCTTCCTTCCCAGATGTTCATTATCATGAAGGGTGGTAAATACCACCTACTCGCGACATAAGAACCCCGGCTAAACCCGAAGCATTTACCCCAAATATGGAGTACCTATCATTTAGTAGTTGTCTGTACATATATACACACATTATGTAGGTACCTAATGCCCCGATCAGCTTCACATAACTAACTGCACGTAAGTACAAGGCCCATCCATTATCGTTACGTATTTATGAATGTAATTACAAGTGATAGCTATTAAAATTTGATGTAAGTGCCTAAGTATATTTCAGTTATATTTCGCTATCACCCAACCCAATAATACACCTTTTGTTTCAATTAAGTACTGTTATTGCCAATTAGACTAGCAATCATATAAGTACTCATTAGTGAGGTGAGGATCTATAAAAAATCCACATATTGTCATACAATTTTTAATAGAATTTCTTTATGCTGATATGTTAGTCCAGAGATGGGACGAACTGTTTCTGTCCGTTTATTCCCAGGCGTAAACGCATCCCATCTCGGGATGTTACAGCCAAAACTGGTAATAAACACCTGAATGCAAAAATCTCGCAAAAGTGGTTTTAAATAAGGACATAGGTAAAAACCAATTTTGCGTACAAAAATACTGGGTGGTGATGATCACGAAGGCGATAAGAAACTAGGTATAAAACCGATAGGTAGGAGGCTAAACATCCACCTAAAAATTGCAGACTTCTTGTTGAGTGTATATTAGCACAGTCTAGGTCGGAGCATAGATGCGGCATCGACTGGTTAATCAGATTTTTCTCAAGTCACCTAAAGGCATCTCACAGACTTGACAACAACCGCCACTGAAATTGCAGTAAAAACAGAAGACCCATCATCGGGGCAGGGCATCCAAGTGGTGGTGCCGGGCCCGGAGCACACCTTCATTCTGGATGAGGAGGCTCTCAGCAAGCTGCTACTGCGAGACGACATCAAAGACCGGGCGGTGGTTGTGCTGTCCGTGGCTGGAGCCTTCCGGAAGGGCAAATCCTTCCTGCTTGACTTCTTCCTCAGATACATGCACCACAAGGTAGTAACTAATTACATACTTGACGTTTTTAACGACGTCTTCGTATTCCAATATCGGTAATAACTACCTCCAGGTAAAAGAAAAGATGAGTTCTGCATCATGCATGATGTGGGTGAAAAAGGAGTTGTTGACGACATTGGATCGTACAATGAAAAATAAGACTCGTGCTTTACTGAGCCCACATGTGGGATAAGAAAGAGATGATCAGAGATGCAAGAAGGAAGAAGAAGTACGAGGCAGCGTTTCCTCGATATGCTACCTATTAGGTATAAATCGTCTGATTTCAGTACAACCTAGGGGAGAGTGACGACCGCTGGCTGGGCACTGACGACGAACCCCTCAAAGGGTTCCCATGGAGGGGAGGCTCTGAACGGGACACCACCGGCTTGCACCTGTGGTCGCAGCCTTTTAAAGCTACCCTTGATAATGGGGAAAAGGTAACACAGTTGACTCACTCGAACAGAATGAACCGTTTTTTCATTTTCATCTTCTCTTTTTAACGTAATATGGAGAGGACATTTTCAAGTAGTTTTCCTCTTCAGACCCATTTTAGACCTCAAGATAGTAATGCTATCTCACAAAGGCGTACTAATCAGTTCACAATCTTCCTTCATTAATTTCAATCGTATGTCTTCCTTCATTTCATCCCATTTGTGACCAAATGCCATTTAACAATTCAAATAGACATTTAATTAACGGAAAATTTTCTCTCAATGTTTTCAGGTAGTGGTCTTGCTGATGGACACGCAAGGCACATTCGACAGCCAGTCCACCGTGAAGGACAATGCAACAGTGTTCGCGCTCTCCACCATGCTGTCCTCGGTTCAGATCTACAACCTCTCGCAAAACATCGAGGAGGACGACTTGCAGCATTTGCAGGTGAAAATCTATCCATTTTTCCCCACTGCTCAACTGCGAATAATTGATTAGTCCAGACCCCCAAAATTAATTTAGATTTTGGGAGATGCCAAGAACATTGTGTTGAGGTGTGGTCTCTGAGACCAGAATAATGGAGTCGATTAATCTTGTACCATATTTTCTTTTGACCCAATCAGAATTGATTCAAAAATGAAGGTTTATCCTACGTACCCTTAATTCCAGCTTTTTACGGACTACGGCAGCTTGGCCCAGCAGAAGAGCAGCGGCAAGCCATTCCAAAGGCTGCAGTTCCTAGTAAGGGACTGGAGCTACGACTATGAATATGCTTACGGCGCTGAGGGGGGCCAGCAGCTGCTTAGCAAGCGGCTGGAGGTGAGAGTTCAACATTACTTTTTTTTTTTACTCCATTTTTCCGTCGAGCCTATAATACTGTGTACATGCCAATGGTTGATGACTTCCGTGGCCTAACAGTCATGTCATCACGCCGGACTGCCACACCAGACTACTTTGGGGCTAACTTAATCAGTGCAATTGGTCCATAAAAAAAAATGTATTGTCATCGTAATAAAATTAATATGGTTGAGATTGAGACCCCCAACTTGAGAGAAATTGGCGGCTAGCTAAGGCAGGGAAGTCTTCAATCAGGCCCTTGATTCTACAAATTACAAACGTAGATGTCGTGCTTCAGTTGTGTCTCAGAAGCCAAGGAAATCGTAATAAAACATAGGTCTTACAGAGAGCTTGTAGCTTCAGTTCAATTTCTTTGGCTCTTGAGACACAATTGAGACAAGACATCTACGTTTGTAATTTGTAGAATCGCTATTCTATCGAAGCACCATATTCTTACTCTTAGACTCTTACTTATTATTCTGTGTCTAAGTAATAAGTAAAGATACTGTCAGGTGCGCGAAGGCCAACACCACGAGCTGCAGACCTTGCGACGGCACATCGCGGGCTGCTTCGAGGAGCTGGCGTGCTTCCTCATGCCGCACCCCGGGCTCAAGGTGGCCACACATCCTGACTTCAACGGGAAACTCTCTGGTAAGCATCTCTTGTTAGTGCCGTGACTATATAGGAGTCAAACATCATTTTATATTTAATGAAATCTTTTTGTAGCTCAGCAGTAAATAACTCTTTTAAATTTCTATTTTTAAGCATTTGGCCACCCGTGAGAATATTGGGATTCTGGATAACCGCAACAGCCTTAATTCCTCATTAAAGTAGCTCATACATGGAAAATCGGATCGGTAGCGGTAGATCCTGAATTTAGCACGTTAAACAATCAATCAAACTCTTCAGGTTAATAGACACCTGTACAGCTAGTGGAATTTAATTAAATGTTGGAGCTGAAAGATGGCCATAGGAACTTTAGCTGTAATGAATCAACCGATCCATCTCATTGCAAGCCATCATCATCATTTCTGGGTAAGCTCGGTACATCGTAGACCTCATCTCTGTCAAGATTGTGGTCAAGAGCAAACCAATCTTTTATAAAAAAAAAACAATTTTAATATTAAGCTTGATTGATTTGTCATACACGTGTCCCTTTACGAAACTCGTATCCTCAGACATAAGCCCCGAGTTCAAGCATCACCTGCAGCAGCTGGTGCCTATGTTGCTGTCGCCACGTCGGCTGGTGCCCAAGCGCATCGGCGGGCAGAAGGTGCGCGCGCGCGAGCTGCTGCAGTACTTCCGCAGCTACATGAACATCTTCAACGGGAGCGAGCTGCCGGAGCCCAAGACTATACTCGAGGTACAGAAACTTTCACGTCTTTATCCCTTGCGGGGACAGGGCCAAGATTTGTTAGATTCGAAGGCCACGCTCAGCTGGAGGATGAGCTTTTTTATAGATACTAGTTTTCGCCCGCGTGAATTTCCCGCGGGAACAGTGCTTTTTCCCGTGGTGAAATGTATTCTATGTCCTTCTCCGTACTTCCAGCTATGTGTATGCGAAATTTCAGGAAGATTGGTTCAGTAGATAAAGCGTGAAGAGGTAACAAACAAACAAACCAACAAACAAACTCACTTTCGCATTTATAATATTAGTTTTTTTTAGTATTTAGTATTTATT